>MDKH01202192.1:0-76296 GCA_005239495.1 Nicotiana undulata
TGATTTCCTTGTTATTGTAACATCCCAAATTGTGCCATATTTGTGCATGTTGTGATTATTTGAGTAATGTGCAGCTCTTTGTAGCAAGCTAAAATTTTGTGCAATTCATGTGGTAGTTAGATGATATGCACGTTGTGGTGTTGACTAAATTATGTATAAGCAGGTTGAAGAAATTGAACTATGTATGACTTGATGGGATAACTGAAGTGTGTGCAAATGGTTAGAGTAAGTGAAACTATGTGAAACTCATGTGATGGTTAAACTTTTAATAGAAGTGTAGATTGGTAATGATTTTACTGGATTATACACATGGCATGTGGAAGCAATTGACTATATGCAAGTTGTTGAGGTAACAAGGTTATATACAAGTTGTTAGAATAACTGCATTATGTAGAATTAAATTGGAATGCGTTTTCGGGGGCTCTCTGACAGGTAGATAGGCCTAATTACAGAGGAAACTCTGGCGAAACTTTCTGAAAATGTCGGAGTTAGTGAAAAATTTGGGGGTTGGCATAATGTGTTTTCCAAACTGAATGATTTACCGATCCTCATTCGAGGACGAATGATTCTAAGTGGGGGAGGATGTAAAGACCCGTGAAATTTCATGTCTAAAATAATGCCCAAATAGGTCCTCGTGTTGTATAACTGTGGAAATTCTTAACATGGACTTATTTTGAGTTAAAAGTACCCCGGGATTTGAAAGATAAAAGTTCCAGAAATTGTGCTGTTATGCGACGCACTATGCGATCACATAACGTGTATGCGGACTGCATAATGGTCGCATACCTGGGAAGACTTCAGCCTAAATTAAGGACAACTATGCGGTCTAGAATGCGATCGCATTCTGGATATGCGGACTACATAGTTGTTGCATTCTTGCCCATTGGTTTTTGGTGAGGGAGGTTATGCGACGCACTATGCTATCGCATAACGTGTATGCGGACCGCATAGTGGTCGCATACCTGCACAATGTGTTTTTAGTTTTGGCCCATCTTGAGGGCCATTCTGCGACCGGTCTGCGGACCGCATGTTAGGAATGCGATCGCATTCCTGACCCGATTCCGTGTCGAGGCTCCTAATTTCTAATTTTAAAACCCGACCCCCTTTGTTCAATAAAACACCCCTCCCCTTCATTTTAAACCATTTTCTGACTAAGAATAGAGAGAGAAAAAGAGAGTTCTTGAGAGAAAGGGTTTCAACATCATCCATTTGGTTTTCCACAATCACTCAAGCCCGGGAATTATCGAGTTATTGTCTTCTTCACTTAAAGAGGTAAGTCCCCACCCCATTTCCCTTAAATTTCCAGACTTTGGTTAATAAGTAGAACTCCCCTAAAGGAGTTCTTGAAGATAAAAGAGAAGAACCTTGCATGCATGTCCATTAATTGTCGCAATCTAGTAAAAGGAAGTGGGTTAGGGTTAATATTCACAAATAAGGGGTTAGAAATCTAAGGGGTCATATAGCATTCGATAAAATGCCTAAGCGAGTTCGAATTGTGTTCATGATTCCCAATTCTAAGATGAATGTGTTGCATTATGAATTAGATTGACGTTGCTTGACGGTCCGGTGATTTGTGATAGAAATTAAAAAGGGAAAATTCGACACAAGGTATGTATGGCTAATTTTAACCTTTGTAGAATCTTCTTGTTGGTGTTCGAGCATATGGTATGTGTACTTTGTTTGAGATTATGTGAAATGATTGTTCTAATATGCTGAGACGTAAGATTCTATTCTCTGATTGTCCTAGCTGATTGCCATACCACCGTGCTATGTGAGGTTGTGAAAATGGTGATTCCTTGTGCTTACTCTATCACGTGCAAAGCTCGTTAACTGTTGAATACCTCGGTATGAAAGGATGTACTACCAAACGAAAGAAATGATAACGAATCCAATTGTTGAATGTATCTAAGTGCTAAATGTTGTGTAGTAAATAATGGAAAGGAAACGTGGATAACTAATTGAGCTTTATGTTGATGGCATACTGTATATGATTCACTGTTGGATAAAGATTTCTGTGGCCGTGATTTCATATGGTTATTTGGTTGTTACGAATGAATCCTTGATGATGAGAATCTTTGTGATTGAATTGTTGGTTGATGTTGCTATTAAATGCATTGTTTAACGTACCAAAGGGCTAAAGGCTGTGTAGCGAATGATGAATTATGGACTGATTTTATTGATTTAAATGATTATGGCAACACCATATATGAATTACTGATTGGTAATGATCATTGTGCCTTGATTTCACATAGTTGTGGGTTGACATGAACTTATGTTCTTCATGATGAAGATCCTTGTGATTTAAATTGGTGGTGATTGTTGATTGTCCGGTGGGATCAGTTGCACGCCGCAACACAGAGTAATAAGGGTGGACGAGATAATAAGGGTGAGAGAAGATGATAAGGGTGGCCGGGGTAATAAGGATGGAATGCGATCATTATCACTATTGAAATGAAAATCTATGAAACTCTTGAATATGGAGGTGTTGAAAAAGAAAAGGGGAATCTGTGAAACTCTTGATTTTGGTTATTTCGATTTCTGTGCAATGCTTGTTGGATTCTATTAACTGTCTCTTATCTGTGTACTGCTTGATTGTACTTGGGGTAAAGTTTGTTCATACATACTAGTACTATTCCACAGTACTAACGTCCCTTTTGCCGGGGGCGCTACATCTTTTATATGGATGTAGGTGGTTCCATAGCACGTAGCTCATCCCGCTGTTAGTGGTGCCTCCTCTTCATCTCCTCAGCAGTTATGGTGAGCCCCTTTTCTCCTCAGGGGTCGTGTGTGGATTATACCACCCTTTTTTGCTTATGTTGAAAAGGTATAGCCGGGGCCTTGTTACCGGCAAGTTATGAAAAATCCCTAGTATTCGTAGAGGCTCCGTAGACATGATGTGGGTGTATACATGTATTTTTGGGTAGTAACTGTACATACTCGGAAACCGTGGTTCATGTTAGGAACTTATGTTTGTACCTTGTATGTTTGGATATCAATCGTTGAAATGCTAAAAGAGGAAAAATGGAATTATGTTGTAAAATTTACTTTGAACCTAAATTCGGCTAACTCACATGAAATAATGTATGTATGAACGCGGGGTAATACGTTGGGCAGGAAAGGCAATCCAGGTCCGCATGACTGGGTTCATCCGGTTAGGCGCCGGTCTCGTCCCTCGATTCTGGGGCGTGACAGTTTCCCAAAACCTGTAAAGATTTTCATACTTGTTTGAAATCCCCTCTTATATGAACCTTACTTGCGACTTGTTCACCGTCCAAATTCACAAAACTTCTTGGCTGGGACCCACAGTTGTGGATCTTGAGGGGTGCCTAACACCTTCCCCTTGGGATAATTTCAAGCCCTTACCCAATCTCTGGTAATGCAAACTAGTTCATGAGTTATTCACTCTAGGTGCCCTAACGCACCATAAAAATTGTTAGGTGGCGACTCTTCCTTAAACCTTTCCTTTAAGGAGTTGTCCAAAAATGTCATAAACCCAATCTCTCCGTACCTAATCCGTGCGAGGAAAAAGGGGGCGCGACAACATGGCGACTCCGCTGGGGATAATCCCTAGGCTTATACCATTACAAGATTGCTTTATGAATTTGGACCTTTAATTTTTCACTTAAATGCTTACACCTTATCCTATTCCCCGTTATATGGTGTTAATTGTTTAATTTTCGCAAGTATTTATTTCACCTGAACAAAACTGACATATTTTCGTGTTTCTTTGTAACTGCTTTCCGTCATAGCTGTCGTATTTACTTTCTTTACTGCTTTCTCCAATGTGAAAATACCTGCCTACTTGATTTAATGCTTATTATTGCATAATCATGCTCCACATTCATATTCCCACTCGTGCCAAACAAGAATCCTATAGCAACGCTTACAATGAGTGGTTGCGCTATTCCAATGTTACTACCCCTAAATTCGGAAAGGCATATTTGCGGTAAAACCAGTCGATCAGCGGTGCAGTCGACGGTTCCGTGCCTTCCCCCTTGAGTTGTCCGCTCAAGGGTACCAGTCTAAAACCCCAATAGAAAACTTACTCTATTGTATGTTGCATGCATCATGGTCAAACCTAGCCAGGCTAACGTTTTGTCCGCACAATAGCCTTTAAGATATCCTTGTCCATAGTCCATTGGGTTTCCCTGGAACCCACACGTACGCCTTCACGTTCTGTGCACTTATTTGGAGAACTTAAATGCTCCTGCTAATTATTGATGTTAAATAGTCGAGTCTGGTGGGGGTAAGGTTCTAACCCTTTTGTTTTGCAGGAAACGAGGCACGAAGTCCCCAGGCTCAGCATGATCTAAATATGCCAAGAAGGCCAAGCTTGGAGAAGGTCCTTCTGGGACCAATTAGATAGGATTTTCTTTTCCGCTTTACCAATGTAATAAGGCCAATGGCCATTAGTGATTTTATTTCTTGCTTATTGTTTTTTTATTGTTTTTGGATTCGTCCATTTTTATCATCAATAAAATGAGGCATTTAGCATTTCAAGTTCTCCAAATTAATTTGTCGCTAGGCCTACCTCGGGCACAAAGAAGTTCCCCAACTTAGGATGCGTTTTACATTCTCGCATTACGTGTTTAAATTACCGCAACATGTTTTATAATCCTCACTGACTTCGTTACCTTTATGTTTTTTTTTCTTTAGCTATTCCCCTTTCCCCAAAGGTTAGTTCGTGCACTCTGGCATCAACAACTTATTGCACAAGATCAAAGGGCCCTCCTCCTACTCCTCCTCCCAGTCCTCCTAAAGGGGAAAACAAGGGCAAAACTAAGATGGCAGATACAAGCGGTACCAAGAAAGACAATAGGGATGAACATGTTGAGACCAATGATGGTCGAGGTATTCAGGTTCTGCACGAGGGTATGTCTCCACTGGAAAAGAAACTGCTGAAGTTCTAAGAGGAACTTGACCAAGTCAAGAATTTGGCTCACTTATCACTTTCCCTCAATGTTCCAGACATCCACTTCCCAGATGCTCCAAACCTCACTTTACCACAAAACATCCCTAAACAACCGGATCACCCTAAAGATCCAGTTCCACCAGCACAATGCAATACATGTCACCACAACACTCCACATCTCCAGGATCAGACAAAAGACCACTTCCAGGCTTACGATAATCCCATTTATGTGGAAATCGTGGCTCATTCCACACCGCATACCCCTGAGTCCGACGAGAAGGATAGGCTCATAAGGAATTTGGTCGAGGAACTCAAGAAATTGACCAACCGAGTTCAGGGCGTCAAAGGAGTCAAAGGGATTGGGGGGCTGAACTATGAGGATCTTTGCATATAGCCCGATGTCGAACTGCCCGAAGGGTACAAACCTCCTAAGTTCGAGATGTTTGATGGCACCGGTGATCCAAGATTCCACTTAAGAACTTATTGCGACAAGTTGGTCGGCGTCGAAAAAGATGAGAGGATCTGCATGAAACTCTTCATGAGGAGTTTGAAAGGAGATTCACTATCCTGGTACATCAACCAGGATCCAAAGAAATGGACTAACTGGGTAAGCATGGCTACGGACTTCATGGATAGATTCAGGTTCAACACGGAGAATGCACCGGATGTATTCTACATCCAGAACTTAAAGAAGAAACCAACAGAGAACTTTCGCGAGTATGCTACTTGTTGGAGGTCAGAAGATGCCAAGGTCAGACCGGCCTTGGAAGAGGAACAAATGAAGAAATTCTTTGTACGAGCTCAGGATCCTCAATATTATGAGCGACTGATGATGGTCGAGGGGCACAAGTTTTCCGATATCATCAAACTGGGAGAGCGAATCGAAGAGGGTATTAAGAGCGGTATGGTTACTAATTTTGAAGCTTTACAGGCTACCAATAAAGCTCTGCAATCCGGTGGTGTGTCCAAGAAAAGGGATGTAGGAGCCGTGATGGTGGCACAGCAAGCCAAATCCCCTCCCAAATACCACGTATATCCAGCACCTTCTTTCACATACCAACCAGCCCCAAGTTACCAAGCACCTTCACCTCAATACCAAACACCCTCACCCGCATATTAGGCTCCACCACCCACATATCAGCCTACCTCGCCCAGATACTCCCAACCAGCTCCCGTCTATAATGCCTACAATTCCCAACCTTCTCACTACACCACCTAATCGCCAAAACTTCCCAAGACATCGCCCAAACTTCGACCGTCGTCCACAAAAATAGTATACCGCCATAGCTGAACCCATTGACCAATTATACGAAAAGCTCAAAGCCGCCGGTTATGTCACTCTCATTACCGCTGTCACCCCTGAGAACCCTTCTCAGTGGGTCAACCCAAACAAAACATGTGCTTACCACTCCGGCATGAAGGGACACACCATCGAGGAATGCCGTTCCTTGAAGGACAAGATACAGACCCTCATAGATAACAAGATCATTGTAGCCAAGGACCCTGCTCCTAATGTTCGCAATAATCCGTTGCCTGACCATAAGGGTGGTGTCCACATGATTGAGGTTGATGATGACTGGGATCCTAAGGGATCAATTGGGCTAATTACAGAAGGGGATCCGAAGAAGCCTACAATTACTCTTAATCCGATCGTGGTCCAGATGCAGCCATCTGAGGAAGCCGAGGTAAACATGTCCATTCCACTTGAGTTTGAATCAAGACCACCCGCAAAGGAAAAGGCCCCAGTGCCAATCGAAGTCGAGTTTGTACGACCGCTCGAAGTTGCAGTCTGGCCATCTATAACATATACTCCGGCAGGAATAAGAATGACCACACCTATTCCAGTGGCAATGTCAACAACGACACCCTTTTGCTCAGACGCCATTCCATGGGACTATACCGCTGAAGCAAGGAGGAAAGGTAAAGGCAAGTCTGAAGAAGCCATCGATGCACAAGGTATGATGAGAACTGGCAGAGTTTATACCCCTGAACATTTGGCTGAGTCTAGCAAGCAGGCCAATAACCGTCCCCCTGTCATTGAAACAGGTTCAGACGATCAGTGGATAAAATACAAGCCAAGGAATACTCAATCCTCAACCAGTTGTACAAAACACCATCACAGATATCCATCCTCTCTCTATTACAGAACTCTGAAACACACATGAGTGCTTTGCTAAGGGTGCTGAGTGAAGCATATGTGCCAGACAATATCACCAGTGGGGAAATGGCCAACATGGTAGGCCAGGTACTGGAAAGTCACAAGATCACTTTCCATGAAGATGAGCTACCGCCCGAGGGGTTAAGGCATAACAGGGCACTACACATCACGGTACAATATGAGGATCATTTCATCACAAGGATCCTAATTGATGGGGGTTCCAGCCTCAACATCTGTTAGTTGGTCACGCTCAAGAAATTGGGCAAGAGTCTACATGAAATAAAGGAAGGAGATATCAACGTAAAAGCCTTCGATGGTTCGCAGAGGTCCACCATGGTATAAATCACCTTGTGCTTACAGATTGGACCAACTTGGTTCGATGTAGATTTCCAAGTGATAGATGTGTCTGCATCCTACAACTTACTGTTAGGACGACCTTGGATCCACGCTGCTGGGGCCGTGGCATCAACCCTACATCAAGTTGTGAAGTTCGAATGGAATCACCAAGAGGTAATCATTCATGGAGACGGTAGCAACCATATCTACGGTCGCCAGACCTTTTCGGTCATCGATGGGAGAAGGAAGTTGGGCGGAGAAGTCTACCACAACATCGAAAGAGTTAACGCCATTGATAGGGACAAGTGGTGGGACAGTAAGACCGAAAGCATATTGAACTGGCAAGGGTACGAACCAGGCAAAGGGCTCGGTAAAAATCTCCAGGGAATCACAAAGCCTATAAAACTCAAGGAGCACGGTACTACCTTCGGTCTAGGGTATGATTATACTTGGGAAGAATTCAATAACTGGTCGCCACCATGGCGCGGTCCTTACTACCCATTGGAGCAGCCAATACCCCACATAAAGCAGACCTTCCAGCCAGCTGACATCATATATGGTACAGACGAGGAGGAAGCGCTAGCAGCAATAAGAGATCTATTTTTGGATGATGAGGATATGAACTGCTGTGTCATTCTCGAAGAGGAGGGGGAGGAAGGACCTTCTATACAAGTCGTGAGCAAGGGATCATATCTCAACAATTGGTCCGTCAGGACAACCAAAGCCCGTCGAGCCTCGGGTTAGCAAGGCTAACAAAACAAGCATTATTTACAATTTATTTATTTAAAGAATTTTCTTCCTTTTCGCATTTTTAATTTCTGCAAGAAAGAGCTCCCATGTTCAAACAATTATTTAATTTATCAAAGCATTTCCAGTTTCTTTATAAATCTTATATTTACTTGCTACTGTTTCCCTCCCCATTACTTTATTTACACAACATTACTATTACTTATCTCGATGAACCGACGATTGTGACCTGCAACGAGGCAACGCAACAAACGGATTTCAATTCAGACAAAGATGATATACCTGAGGACATTATTAAGGAGGTCGAAAACTTTGAGAATAGACCTAAGTCTAAGTTGGACGAGACTGAGGTCGTCAACCTGGGAAATGCAGAGAACGTCAAAGAAACTCGTATCAGCATCCATCTGTCACCGTCAGAAAAAGAGGAATACACAGAGTTCTTAAGAGAGTACGAGAACATATTCGCCTGGTCGTATGATGACATGATTGGACTCAGTACATCTATTGTGGCCCACAAGTTGCCAACCGATCCGACATGCCCACCGATAAAGCAAAAGCTCAGGAAATTCAAGCCAGACATGAGCTTGAAAATCAAAGAAGAGGTCACCAAGCAGATCAACGCCATAGTTCTCCGGGTGGTTGAGTATCCAACATGGTTAGCCAACATTGTGCATGTACCAAAGAAAGATGGGAAGGTCAGAGTCTGCGTCGACTACCGGTATCTCAACCGGGCCAGTCCGAAAGACGACTTCCCCTGCCAAACATACACATCTTAATTGACAACTGTGCCAAGCACGAGCTGCAGTCCTTTGTAGATTGTTTTGCTGGTTACCATCAGATTTGGATGGACGAGGAAGATGCTGAGGAAATGGCATTCATTACGCCGTGGGGAGTGTATTGCTACAAGATGATGCCATTCGGTCTGAAGAATGCAGGGGCCACCTACATGAGAGCCATGACTACTATATTCCATGATATGATTTACAAGGAGATCGAGGTATATGTGGACGACGTCATCATCAAATCAAAGAAGTCCGTTGACCATATGGAAGATTTGAGAAAATTCTTCAATAGGCTAAGGAAGTACAATATGAAACTTAACCCTGCAAAGTGTGCATTCAGGGTTCCTGCTGGCAAGTTACTGGGGTTCATTGTCAGTCGCCGAAGAATAGAACTGGATCCATCAAAGGTCAAATCTATCCAAGAATTGCCGCCACCAAGGAACAAGAAGGATTTTATGAGTTTTCTGGGAAGGCTCAATTATATCAGCCTGTTCATAGCCCAATCTACCGTCATTTGTGAACCAATTTTCAAGATGTTGAGAAAAGACGCTGCAACCAAATGGACTGAGGATTGTCAAAAGGCCTTCGACAGAATCAAAGAGTACCTCTCAACACCACCAATTCTGGTACCTCCTGAGTCGGGTAGACCTCTATTACTCTACCTTGTTGTGTTAGACGGAGCTTTCGGTTGCGTTCTCGGGCAACATGACGAAACAGGGAGGAAAGCGCAAGCAATTTACTACCTCAGCAAGAAGTTCACTCCGTATGAGGCCCGATATTCTCTACCGGAACGCACTTGCTGTGCTCTGACTTGGGTCGCGCAGAAGCTGAGGCACTATTTCTGTGCCTACACAACGTACCTCCTATCAAGGATGGATCCGCTAAAGTACATCTTCCAGAAGCCCATGCCTACTGGCAAACTAGCCAAATGGCAGATCCTGTTAAGTGAGTTCGACATTATTTATGTGACTTAGAAGGCAGCCAAGGGACAAGCACTAGTAGATCATCTTGCTGAAAATCCTGTGGACGGAGAATACGAACCATTGAAAACGTATTTTCCCGATGAAGAAGTGTCATTCGTAGGGGAGGACATTGCAGAATCCTACGATGGTTGGAGGATGTTCTTTGATGGGGCTGCAAACTTCAAAGGCGTGGGTATTGGAGAAGTCTTAATTTCAGAAACCGGTCAGCACTACCCGGTATCCGCCAAACTCAAGTTCCCCTGCACTAACAACATGGCTGAATATGAGGCCTGTATCCTGGGGATCAACTTGGCCATCGACATGAATGTTCAGGAATTATTAGTGATTGGTGACTCAGATTTATTGATACACCAAGTCCAAGGAGAATGGGCGACCAAGAATTACAAGATATTGCCATATCTGCATCGTGTACAGGAATTGAGAAAGAGGTTCACAAAGATTGAATTTCGGCACGTCCCCAGAATCCAAAATGAGTTCGCCGATGCATTGGCTACCTTGTCATCTATGATCCAACATCCAGAAAAAAATTTCATCGATCCCATCCCGGTAAAAATCCACGATCAGCCAGCCTACTGCGCCCATGTTGAAGAAGAAGCGGACGGAAAACCTTGGTTTCATGATATCGAGGAGTATTTGGCAAAGGGAGAATATCCAGAGCTTGCAAATGCTACTCAGAAATGCACTCTTCGAAGGTTATCAAACAATATCTTTCACAGCAGAGGAATCCTGTACAGGAGGACTCCCGATCTGGGTTTGCTAAGATGTGTCGAAGCAAAGGAAGCAACAAAGTTATTGGAGAAAATACATGCTGGTACATGCGGTCCTCATATGAACGGGTTTGTTCTAGCAAAGAAGATACTTCGGGTTGGTTATTTCTGGATGACCATGGAAACAAACTGCATCCAGTACGTCCGCAAATTCCATCGATGTTAGATACATGGGGATATGATAAAGGTACCTCCCAATGAGCTTAATGCAACAAGTTCACCCTGGTCGTTCGCCGCTTGGGGCATGGATGTTATTTGACCAATCGAGCCTGCAGCCTCCAATGGACACAGGTTCATTCTGGTTTCCATTGACTATTTCACCAAATGGGTCAAAGCAGCATCTTACAAAGCAGTTACTAAGAAGGTCATGGACGACTTTATCCGCGACCACATTGTTTGTCGGTTCGGAGTTCCAGAGTCGATCATCACCGACAATGGTTCCAACCTAAACAGTGATTTGATGAAAGCAATGTGTGAAACCTTCAAGATCAAGCACAAGAACTCCACAGCATACATACCGCAGATGAATGGAGCCATTGAGGTTGCCAACAAGAACATCAAGAAGATATTGAGAAAGATGATAGAGAAGCACAAGTAGTGGCACGAGAAGCTGTCATTCGCCCTACTGGGATACCGCACCACGGTTCACACATCAACTAGGGCAACTCCTTACATGCTGGTATATGGTACAGAAGCCGTCATTCCTGCTGAAGTTGAAATTCCATCTATGAGAATCATACAAGAAGCTGAGCTCAACAACGCAGAATGGGTAAGAAGCCATTATGAGCAATTGGCCCTTATAGGCGGAAAGAGAATGAACGCAGTTTGTCATGGTCAGCTATATCAGAACAGAATGACCAGAGCCTTTAACAAGAAAGTCAGGCCAAGACGATTCACACTGGGGCAACTGGTGTTACAAAAAATCTTCCCTCATCAAGACGAAGCCAAAGGGAAATTCTCTCTCAACTGGCAAGGCCCGTACATGGTTCACCGAGTGTTGACAGGAGGAGCACTCATACTTGCAGAAATGGATGGAGAAGTTTGTCCTAAACCAATCAACTCAGATGCAGTCAAGCGCTACTATGTGTAACTCTTTATGCTTTTCTCAATGTTGTAAATTGAACTACGCCTGACCTGATTCCCATTTAAGAGGGGATACGTAGGCAGCCCTATGGGTTCAGTCACATTTTAATAAAAATTTCAGTTCCCCACGAATGGAAACTGGGCAGAATTTTGAAAAATTCCGAAGCAAGTTCAGCCGGTCGCCGCACAAGCAGCAGCCAGACGCATTCACCTATCAAACTGGGGCAGAATTTTGAGGAGGACCCTCAAAATTCTGTAGCAAGAGAGGCTGCAACGTCTTGAACCGCGTCGTGGTCGTCGGTTCATCCAAAGAAATTTGTTTTAAATTGTATGTTATATTTTATAAAACCATGCATATTTACTTCCCAAAATAGCTTGTTTAGCAACGCTACCCCCATGGTACAACAAAGTTATCATTATCAAGCAGATAGGCCGAGCCGAGCCAGCGGGGATACGAACTAACCCTCCCCTTTACAGAACTCACGATTTTTCTTTGGATGCAGGCACAAATACGGCGAAAGCCCAAAACATCTTATTATCCCCGCAAGACGCATACTTCTCAAGGATATGCTCTCGAACTCGTCGCACATGCCGACGCTTACTATTATCGCTAACAACGCTTCATTCACAACAATCATATCGCCAAAGTTTATCATCAGCTAAGAACTCTTACTGTCATTTTATTTTCCCGCATTGCATAAAGCTACTGTTCTGCCTTCCGAGACTAAGCACTGTCTCCCTGCATTTTCTCTCATTGCATAAGGCTACTATTCTGCCTTCCGAATTTAAGCTCTACCTCCCCTGCATTCGCATCTTTGCATAAGGCTACCATTCTGCCTTCCGAGGTTAAGCTCTACCTCCCCTGCATTCGCATCTTTGCATAAGGCTACCATTCTGCCTTCCGAGGTTAAGCTCTACCTCCACTGCATTCGCATCTTTGCATAAGGCTACTATTATGCCTTCCGAGGTTAAGCTCTACCTCCCTTGCATTCGCATCTTTGCATAAGGCTATTGTTCTGCCTTCCAAGACTAAGCACTGTCTCCCTGCATTCTCTCGCATTGCATAAGGCTACTATTCTGCCTTCCGAGGTTAAGATCTACCTCCCCTGCATTCGCACCTTTGCATAAGAGGTTCTACGCTACCTCCCCTGCATTTCTCGCATTGCATACGGCTACCATTCTGCCTTTCGAGGTTCTACGCTACCTCTCCTGCACTTTATTCTTGCATTACACAAGGCTACCATTCTGCCTTCCGAGGTTAAGCGCTACCTCCCCTGCATTTATTTCCTACATTGCATAAGGCTATCATTCTGCCTTCCGAGGTTCCACGCTACCTCTCTCCGTATTATACTTCATTACGCAAAGCTCCTATCTACCATTACAAAGCAATCACCTTTCGTTACGTTATTTATTTACGCTTTCGTTCAGGCTAAGCTCTGCCCCTCTTTCCTTTCTCAAATCGCAAGACTAAGCTCTGTCTTGTTAGCATCATACTACTGCATTCTTCATGGGCTGAAATATCGCCAACTTGTCCAAAGGCGTCATCGTTCAGAGGCACCATCTTCATGGCCCGAGAACATTATTTCATGGCCTGAGGATCTCTTTTATTCAACTTGCACACCATTATTCAAAGGCATCATGGTTCAGAGGCATCATCCTCATGGCCCGAGAACATCATTTCATAGCCTGCGAATCTCGCACCAAGCGATTCATGGCCCAGGACGTCATGGTCTAAGGACATCATCCTAAAATGTCCGAAGACATCATTCATAGTCCAACGGGAACTTGCATCATGTTTATATTATGCACAACATACGCCTGTTCTGTATTTGCAGGTAACCTGGCCGGAACAACCAACCAGGCAGGAGCAGCCCGCTCCAGTTCTCTGATACAACTCCGTAAAACCTTCCTACTTTTACCCTACCTCGCACCTTGCGTCCGTTCTTGTGAAACATCACCGGTATATTTCTCCGATGATTCCGGAACTACATACGACTTGATTCCTGTAAATCCAGGGATATGTAGACAGCTCAGAAGCTGGGGTACGACCTAATTCTCTCACGCAGTTCCATTCGGTCAAAATTGTCCATCATATCTTTACCCGACAACTCTTTCATCCTTCCCGGGTAAAGAGGGGCAGCTGTCGATACCCAATTTTTCCTCAAATTATTTTCAAACTTGCATATAAGCTCTCAAAATTACTCTTTGCAATAATGAGTATTTTTACTTTTTTTTTAATATCTCATATTTAAAATAATTCACAAATTATGCTCTAAATAATTTCAAAATATTTCCTAGCTCAGTATGTTATTTATAATCATTTTCTATCTATTAAATCCAATTATTTCATAAATTGGCCAATTGGGTCTTATTTAATTGCAATTACAACCATCTTTGCAATTATGGCCTAATTAGACATTTTATACCTTTTAAAATTCGAAATTTATATTCGCTTACACTTAATACTAGTTAATTATTGTAATTTAAACTTAATTTCATCTTTTCACAATTATTAGATATTTTAATATATTAATTATCTATTTTATTGGGTGTTTAACATCTAGTCTATTTTTTATTTAAATATTAGCCACATTGCAAACCCATTTAACTCAACCCATCCGACCCTCAAACGACCCAGCCCAAACCAATTTCTTACCCGGCCCAACCCCCAATCGATCTGAGCCGTTGATCAAATAAGATCAACGGCCCAGATCCGTCCTTACCTAAAATAACTCAAACGACCCCCCCCCCTTTTCCTGTCTCATTCTCTCGAGACCCGTCTCTCTCTCTTCTCGTCTCTTCCTCTCCTCCTTCTCTCTAGAACCTTCTGGTTCATCCTCTTCTCCGATGGAGTTCATCCTCTCTCCGGCCACCTCCAGCTTCTCCCCTTTCGACAACCAGTCGCCTTGACGCCTCATCTCTCCGGTCCTCTTCGTCTCTGAGACCTCATGGGTATTCACCATGCCAGACCACCACTGAAGCTCCTGCCTGGGTTGTTTCCGGCCTTTTTCCGGTGGGGTTTGATTCAATGGTGCTATGACCTCCACTATGCCTTCAAGTTTCACGCCAGGTTCTTCGATGGTTCTGCTTTCTACGAAACCCTAGCTTTATGTCTTTTCGATTTCCCCTAAGATCTGCTTTAGATCTACGATATTGCTAAGCTTTTCTACATTTCTTTTATATGAAAACTCCATCTTTTAACGATTCTTGCTATTTCAAAATTAGGGTTTCTTAACCCCTTTCAAAAATGTTTTCTTACTTATGATTTTAGTGGCTTATACTATATGTGGAATGATTCTTTTATGTTTTATGGCTCTCTAAGCTATTATGCTAAAATCCCTATTTATTTTAGCCCGTTCGATTATGTGTGTTTGTTTTCATGTGAAACCATTCATATATTCTCTGATTCTTGTCGCTAGGGACTCAGTCTTATTGTTCTGTGATTCCTTGCTTGGGTTCCCTATTTTTGTGCTATTAATTATCAATTTGATACTGGTTAATGACTGTCTGCCTAATGATCACTATTGACTCTGTGTATCTCTTTGCTTAGCCGTGATATTTTCTACGAACCTGTGATTTTGTATATTCTGTACTGATTTTCAAAATATTCCCTCATTTATGTGATACTTTCCTTAATTATACTTGATTCCCTGTAATTTTCTATTGTGTCCGAGATTTCCTCGACTAATTTTCAGGATTAAGTCATGTTTTGCCCTATGAATATGCTGCCAGTTTACTTTCCTTAATTATGTGCTATATAATTGACCTCTATTAGGTGTTACACGATTTTACTGCCCCTATTTAATAAAATCAGTCTTATAAATTGATTCCCTTTCTTTATTTATCCATGATTTGCACCATTTAAACTTGACTCCCTAATTAAAGGGAGTCCAAGTCTTTGATTGACTCTGACTGAATATCACTCATGTAATTATGTTAAATTACTACTCCTTACCTTATATGCTTACTCGTTTTTAACACTATATATTCTGTCTTCTCTCTTTGCATAACACACACGAATACATAGATACACTGACATACACACACAAAACACTAATACATTGCATATCACGAACACACAGAGATCAATCAAGACTGCTCTAAGCTCTCTTGTGCTTTCTCTCTTTCTTTACTATGTTACTGCTCTCCTTGCTATTGTCTACTATTGGCCGGCTATAAGCCAAGGCCAATACTGTGTGCTCACTACTCTTGCATTCTGCTGTGCTCTCTCTTATCAGTGGTATGTTCTAATTAATTTCTAAGTCCCAAACCAATGTGTTTACTACTATCTCAGTTCATTATACTCTTAATTGTCTTCTACTTATGCTCCTACTATGCAACATGTAACTAGTTCCTGTTTGCCTATCAATACTTGCCATGTTCATCTCTTTGGGATCTCTATGTTTATGATTAAATCAATACTTTTCCTACACCTTGCCTATCCTTATATGCATCTGTTAGCCATTTCCCTTTCCTGTTCAGTATTATGTATCCCCTGATCCCCTTGAACCCTTTTATCTATTAGTACTTACCCTTTTTTATGATTTACATGCTTGCATGGCTGTTGTTTGCTCTTAATCTCATATGTCATGACTATGCTCTGTTACTATCTACTACCATGTCTACACTTAGCCATTTCCTGGTCCCCTGAACCTTCTTGATTTGTGTAACTATGCTTAAATGAGTTCCTTAAGTCTATGTATCTCTTTGTGTCATTATGTGACCTATTTGTCCCCTCACCCCATTGTCCTTGTGTGCAATCCTACACTGTTGAACTTTTGTAATTAGTACTTCTATTGCTTTCAAGAGCTAATTTTTCAAAACAACTCTCCAGTTTTGTAAACTCTTTTCTTCAAACTACAAATTTTCCTCTCCTTCTGGCACTTCACACTACTCTTAGAAATTATGTCCTACCCCTTCGTGTGAGCACTGCCTTGAGTACCTCTGAGTACTCATTGAACTCTGACACACAAGGCTAGTAATTCCACACTGTATTTGTCCAACCTTTGGCAATTATGTTTGGGTGCTGGTATTGGCCAGGGACCCATGAGGACCCTAGGGAGCTTTGCCGCACCCAGACCATGTGGGGGCTGTGAAACTCGAAAGGATTGAGGTTGGGAGATTGGGCCTGATTGAAATCTCTCTATAGAAGTAACTTCTTATTTTCCTTTTCGTTACTGTAATTCATTATTATTGGTTTGTAATAACTTGTAAACGAATATTTGGGGTCTGGATAGTGAATATGGGGGGTTATGCATGCTTAGTCTAGGGATGGGTAGAAAACATGCTTGTAGGGTTTTATTTACTTATCTGTGCAATAGATAACCTGTCTAGGACATGCATTTCACGCATTAGAAATCCTGCTTTAGGTCCTTGCTTTCAGCATGTTATTATATTTATTTCGTAAACCATGATCACAACTAATAATTGCAACTAATAAGACTGTTATAAAGCATCACCACTGCATTTTCATAGTCACAACATATAGAAAGCATGTTTTAGGGTATTAATGTGTGCATTAGATATCATGTCCTTAGGATACACCTTTCAGCATGTTTGTTTTGAATCACAATTGTTGAACACCTAATCAGCATGTATCTAATCTGATAAATCTCGCTAAAATATGGTTAAGTAGTTTAAAATGCTTCTGCAAGTATACTATCCTGCATATCTTAAAATCAGAATTGAATATGCATGTTCACCCCGTTAAAATAATTAGGCAATGTGTACGACGCCTAGGAAAACTTTAGGAATAATATGTATTAAAATCAAACTAATTGTGTTTTACTTATCTGGTTTAGGACCAATCAGTCTCTTTTAAAACTCTAGAACTCTACTGCTCTCACTCTTGTTTTTGTCTCTCTAAAGTTCACTCTACCTTAAAACTCCTACACTATTTTAAAACAATCTTGAAGTTGTGCATTTACTTCCTCTTACTAATTTTCTGATTCTTGTTTCATTATGTTTTCAAACTACTGGGTTTCAAAGTTATCTCACTCTGCAAAAGTCATTTTATTTCTGAATACTTGTTCTATATTCCTAAATGATCTATCCAAGTCTTATAAACTACTGTATTCTCACACTCATTTTTGGATCACTGAATTTAAAAAAACAAAAATCATTCCTGTTCCACCCTGTCCCGTTCACTCCTGACTACTGGTTCTCTGAAGGCTATCTTTCCCTTTACTAGAAAATTTTAAATTGCTGTATACTTTTAATTGCTGTCTCTAAACTACTGCATTTCTGGAAAAAAATCAATCATCCTTTCAAGTTACTCAGTCACGACTGATCCTTTGGCTTTCATCACTAAGTTTTCCAAAAACATATCCTTTTGAAACTTACTGTTTTAACTTTTAAACTCCTGTTTTAAGCCCCCATCTTTGAGACTTTAATTGTGTTTGAGACGTGCTACTTACATGTTTACTTGTGGAGGGATCTGTGAGCCTTTATTTGTCTTTATATGTTCCCTTATGTGTAGTCCTATTTGTTATGTATGTCGCTTAGCATTTTGTCCTTTAAACCTAAGGGTTCAGCCCAGTATTTACCTTGTAGGAATAGTAGTCCTAAATACCCTCCAGCTCTTGTAGGATGGAACGAGTAATAGCACGCAATAAGCTTCGTGACTGACACACGCGTTTTAAATACCTTAACGGGGTGGGAATGGTAGAATATGGATATGATGACCGGTGCGCTAATACCACGTGTAGCCCCTCATTGAGGATTTGACATACCGGGTATTGCATTGATGTGATCCGTATTACTGTAAACCTAGGACAGTTCTTTTCATATGTTATTCTAATGTTTCCCAAAACCTGTAAAGATTTTCATACTTGTTTGAAATCCTCTCTTATATGAACCTTACTTGCTACTTGTTCACCGTCCAAATTCACAAAACTTCTTGGCTGGGACCCATAGTTGTGGATCTTGAGAGGTGCCTAACACCTTTCCCTTGGGATAATTTCAAGCCCTTACCCAATCTCTGGTAATGCAAACTAGTTCATGAGTTATTCGCTCTAGGTGCCCTAACGCACCATAAAAATCGTTAGGTGGCGACTCTTCCTTAAACCTTTCCTTTAAGGAGATGTCCAAAAATGTCATAAGCCCAATCTCTCCGTACCTAATCCGTGCGAGGAAAAAGTGGGCGCGACAACGGATATACTTGTCATGGAGGTACTTCATCTTGTCCTTATACAGGGACGAACTTGAATATGCATGGAACCAGAACACATCAAGCTCATTCAATTTTTCCACCCTTAAGTTGGCAGCTACATCCCACTCACGATTAAGCTTCTTTAATACCCACATAGCCTTGTGCTCAAGTTCCACCGGAACTTGACAAGCTTTCTCGAACACTAACCGATACAGAGACATACCGATTGGTGTTTTGTAAGTTGTCCTATTATCCCAAAGAGCATCGTCAAGTTTCTTCGACCAATCCGTTATGTTGGCATTCACAGTCTTTGACAAAATACTCTTGATCTCCCGGTTGGAGACTTCAACCTTTCCACTTGCTTGAGGACTATAGGGGGTCGACACTTTGTGAGTGATACCATACTTGGAGAGTAAAGTATCAAAAGCTTTGTTGCAAAACACGATCCCCCATCACTAATAATGGCCCTTGGAGTACCAAACCTTGTGAATATGTTCTTCTTCAAGAATGCTACCGCAAAGCCACGACTTCAACCCACTTCGACACGTAATCCACAACTACTAATATATAGGTGTTCCCACATGAACTCACGAACGGACCCATAAAATCAATGCCCCACACATAAAAAATTTCAATCTCCAAGATGGTGGTGAGGGGCATGTCATTTTTCTTGGAAATCCCATCAGCCCTTTGAAATTCATCACAACGCTTGACGAGATCGCTAGCGTCCTTGTAAAGAGTAGGCCAATAGAATCCACAATTTAATACCTTTGTAGTCGTTCTTGCTCCACCATGGTGACCACCATATGGAGAAGAGTGGCAAGCCTCAAGAATTCCCAATTGTTCTTTTTCTGGTACACATCTTCAGATCATGCCATCGGTACAAATTCAGAAGAGATTGGGCTCATCCCAATAGTAGTCAAGGCAGTCCCGTTTGAGCTTCTTCATTTGGTTTGAAGATAACTCATTCGTTACAATGTCGCTCACAAGATAATTGGCCAAATCGGCAAACCATGGCATCCCGGTCATAGAAATGGATATGAGTTGCTCGTCAGGAAATGAATCATTGATCTCAAGGCTATCATGTGGCCTCCCCTTCTCCTCCAGTCGAGACAAGTGGTCCGCCACTTGGTTTTCACTCCCCTCGCGGTCTTGAATCTCAAGATCAAACTCTTGTAAAAGAAGTACATACCACATCAATCTTTCCTTAGAATCTTTCTTGCTCATCAAATATCAAAGCGCCGCATGGTTGGTGTGAACAATCACCTTTGTACTTCAATGGCAAGGAGTTCTTTCTCGGTCACTGTATAGTTGACTTAGGCCTCGTTCATGGTCTTAGTAGCATAGTATACCAGATGGAAGATCTTGTTAATATGTTGCCCAAATAGCACTCCAACCGCCACATCGCTCGCATCACACAGGAGCTCAAAAGGTAAGCTCCAATTTGGTGCGATGATAATAGGAGTAGTAGTCACCTTATACTTGAGTGATTCGAATGCCTTCATACAATTTTTATTGAAATGGAACTTGACATCCTTCTCCAAAAATTTTGACAAGGGGTTTACCACCTTAGAAAAGTCCTTGATGAATCAGCGGTAGAACCCCGCATGACCTAGAAAGCTCCTCACTCCCTTCACGCATGTAGGGGAGGGAGTTTGGATATCACTTCAATTTTGGCTTTATCAACCTCAATATCATTCTTTGAAATCTTGTGACCGAGGACAATGCCTTCCTCGAACATGAAGTGACATTTTTCCCAATTCAAAACCAAGTTAGTTTCCTCGCATATTGCCAATACCTTGTCCAAGTTATCCAAGCACTCTTCAAAAGAATTCCCCACCATAAAAAAATCGTCCATGAAAACCTCAAGAAAGTCCTCCACCATATTGGTGAAGATGGCCATCATACACCGTTGAAAAGTCGTTGGTGCATTGCATAACCCAAATGGCATCCGTGAGAATGCGAAAGTGCCATAGGGACAAGTGAAAGTTGTCTTCTCGTGGTCCTCAAGGAAGTAGTAAAAAACATGTCCGGCCAACCTATCCAACATTTGCTCAAGAAATGGAAGCGGAAAATGGTCTTTCCGAGTAACTTTGTTGAGCTTCCTATAGTCCATGCACACTCTCCAACCGGTGACAGTTCTTGTGGGGATCAATTCATTTTTGTCATTTGTCATCACAGTCATGCCCCCTTTCTTTGGGACACATTGCACCGGCGAGGTCCACGAACTATCAGAAATTGGGTAAACAACCCCGACATCCAACCATTTGATGATTTCCTTCTTCACTACCTCTTGCATAGCTTCATTAAATCTTCTTTGATGTTCCATGGAGGGTTTGGCATCCTCCTCCAGAATAATTTGTGCATGCAAAAGGCAGGTCTTATACCCCGAATATCCGCCAATGTGCAACCTATTTCTTCCTCCTTTGGAGAACCGCCAAGGTAGAGTCTACCTGCACATTAGTTAAGCACGAGGAAAGAATAACAGGTAAAGTGGAAGAAGGTCCAAGAAACTCATACCTGAGGTGTGACGACAAAGGCTTTAACTCCAGGGTGGGAGGATCCTCGATTGAGGGCTTTGTTGGAGGAGTCTTCCGGTTCTCAAGATCCAAGGAAAGTTTTTGGGGCTCATAAGTATATGACCACATTCCTTGCAAAGCATTGACACCTTCTACAAAGCCTTCCTTCTCAACCTCATCATGATTTAGCAACACAACTTTTAAGGTATCCTCAACATTCATCACAACACTTGTGTCATCAATAATTACTTCGGTCACTAGATCCATGAACGAACAAACTTCGGTGCTACTTGGTTTCCTCATTGATTTGCATACATGGAACACCACGTTTTCATCACCTACATGGAAGGTGATCTCATCGGCTTCCACATCAACTAGAGCCTTCCCCGTAGCAAGGAAAGGTCTCCCCAAGATAATAGGCACCTCATAGTCACCTCACAATCAAGGATAACAAAGTCCGCTGGAAGGATGAACTTGTCGACCCGAACTAACACATCATCATTTATCCCCAATGGCCTTTTCATGGTCCGATCCGCCATTTGTAGACTCATCGATGTGGGCCTTGGTTTCCCAATCGCCAAATTTTTGAACACAGAGTAAGGCATCAAGTTAATGCTCGCCCCCAAATCTCATAAAGATTTGGTGAAATCGGCGCTCCCAATGGTGCAAGGGATTGTGAAGGCGCTGGGGTCTTCCAACTTTGGAGCCATGGAGTGCACAATAGCATTCGCTTGATGTTTCATTTTGATCGTTTCACAATTCATTGATCTCTTCTTTTTTACCAAATCCTTCATGAACTTGGCATATCCCGACATTTGTTCTAAGGCTTCAACGAACGGCACATTTATGGACAAACTCTTCATCATATCAATAAATTTCTTGAATTGGTTCTCATTGTTTTGATTTGCGAGTCTTTGAGGGTATGGAGGAGGAGGCCTTGGCAAGGGTGACTTGGTCTTTTGCACTACCGGATCCGGTATGTCTATCACGTTCTCCCTAGATGGGTTCACTTCTTCTTGTGGCTCCTCCACACTTTCATCAATGTCAATCCTCATCTGTTCATTAGCTTGAACATCATTTCTTGGCATGTCATCTTCTTGAACCAACACATCATCATCCACATTTCGTCTTTGGTTTGAGGTACTTGCAACTCCACCTTTTCTGCTTCTTGTTGTTACTGCCATTGCATGCCCCGTATTGTTCCCACCCTTTGGGTTCACCACCGTATCACTAGGTAGTGCCCCCTTAGGGCGAGTATTTAAAGCTTGAGAAATTTGGCCAAGTTGAACCTCCAAATTACGGATGGACGTGTTGTGGGAGGCCAATTGAGCATCGTAGTCGGCATTTTTCTCCATCATTTGCTTGAACATATTTTCAATCCATCCCATTTCACTATTGGAAGAACTATAACCTTGCGACGGATATGGAGGCGGGTTGTTTGGTTGTTGATACATCGGGGGCCTTTGAAAGCCCGACCCTCGATTCTCTTGATTGTTATTGTTCCAACCCCCTTGATTATTGTTGCCTCCCCAATTGCTTTGATTGTTGCCACCCCAATTACCTTGATTATTGCCTCCCCAATTGCCTTGGTTACCTTTATTATTCCAATTGCTTTGATTATTGTTATTTCCCCAGTTGCCTTGGTTGTTGTTTCCACCACTCCAATTTCCTTGGTGGCCTTGGTTGTTCCAATTCCCTTGGTTTCCTTGTGATCTCCATTGTTGTTGATTTGGAGCATTCTTTCTTTGACCTTGATAATTGTTGACATATTGCACCTCTTCTTCTTGCTCATTATACGAATCACCTTGGTCATACCCACTATCATCTTTCTCAAATTGTTCCAGACAATTTTGTACTTGTTGACCTCTTTGCCTTCTCTTGTTCAACATTATGTTCACCCCTTCCATAGTATTAACTTGTTTCGGCCATTGAACATGTTGAAGCTGAGCCTTGGCTAATTGGTTCATTGTGGTTGTCAACTCCACAATAGCTTGCCCATGACCATGTAGCTCCTTGTGTAGGTGAATGACATTTGGGTCACTTTGAGGAACATTGGCCCTACTTTTCCATGCCGACTAAGTATCCGCAATCTCGTCCAATATTTCACAAGCTTCAGAATAAGGCGTGTTCATGAAGTTACCCTCGGCGAGTTGATTTACCACATACTGATTTGTTGTGTTGATCCCTTTGTAGAAGGTTTGTTGGATCATGGCCTCGGTCATATCATTGTTCGGGAACTCTTTGACCATGGTACGATATCTTTCCCAAATCTCGTGCAATGGCACATTAGGCTCTTGTTTGAATGCTAGAATTTTATCCCTTATTGCAGCCATGTGCCCCGGAGAGAAGAATTTGGCAATGAACCTTTCAGCCAAGTCATCCCAGGTATGAATGGAATGATTGGGTAATCTCTCTAACCAGTCCAAAGCCTTTCCCCGTAGAGAAAAGGGAAATAGCCTCAAACGCAGTGCATCCTTGGAAACATTTGTTTGGTTGCTCCCCCAACAAGTATCGACGAACCCCTTGAGATGCTTGTAAGCATTTTGGTGCGGCGCTCCGGTGAAGAAACACCGTTGCTCAAGTAGTGTAAGCATCACGTTGGTGATTTGGAAGTTGCTCGCCCTAATACGGGGCGAGGCTATAGCAATTTCATAACCCTCGTTCGGCAACACCCGCTGCAATGCCGCTCTTGGTGGAGATAGGGGAGGGGCGGGGACATTATCATGAGGCGGTCTACCTCGCCTGTTTACTTGAGGTTCGGGATGAATCTCGTCTCCTTAATCATCGTCCACCTCCTCCCCCAATAGAAAATTTCCTATTGGCTCGTTGTTGAGATCCGTTTCGTACCTATAAGCAATTTCAAAAACAAAATTAGTGACTCGGAAGGAAAGAAAGACAAAACACACAAAAACCTAGATTAGCTAAATCCGTTTAACTCCCTCGAAACGACGCCAAAAATTGATCTCGCCCAAAGTCACCACACAATTAGGTGAGGCGGTAGATGAAATAATAAACCCAACGAAGGTCGATACTGAATCTACAAGGAGTTAGAATAGGGATTAGGTATACATTTAGCATGAATGCATGTTTTGGCCTAAATTACACTTTCACAATGTTGGTTGTTGTTCTGCTTCTACCTTGTTCTATTGTTTGCAATTATAAAACTAAGAGACAATATTTTTGGTTTTGAGTTATTTTTCAATTGATAAAAGGGTCTAGGTTCATGACTTCGACCTAGGTGGTTACCTAATGGGTTGTAAAATCTAGGGCAAGTTTGATTGGTCGGGATCGTAACATAGTAGTCACACTCGGTTACTCACTCTATAACTCTCAGTAGTTTGAGTGATTTTGCCCAATTTGGCTTTCTCAAGTCCAAATGGGTATTGCACAGTACATGTGATAATAGTTCAAGTCGGGTCTTACTATCTCTATATTCAACCCTTTACTTGGGGCTATCAATTTCTTGAGTTCACCCCAATTTCTTGTTAGCCAAGTTTTCTTAGACTTAGTCTCTCTTTCTCAAGTAGAGACTAAGTCAATTAGGCATGAACCAATGTTTGCAACCATTAATTCTTGAGTTCAAGAAAGAATTAGGCTAAATATCACTAACCCAATCACAAACAAGCCCTAAACACCCATCAAATACCCACACTAGGGTTGGGTCACAACCCTATCTAGAGATTTAGCTACTCATGAAAAATGCAGAAATTAAAGAAGAAATAAAGATAGAATCCATAATAATTAATTATGGGAAGAAAATCTAATGTTTGGAGACAAATCTATTAAAAAAATTACTTAAAACAGTAAATAAAAATGGCTCAGGTGTTCTCCCAAAACTAAACTTAACCTAAAAATGACAAAAAGTCTTATTTATACTAAGCTAAAAATATTCTGACAAAAATGCCCCTGCCGAGGTTGTGCGGGCGCATAATTCTGAGTGCGGTCCGCACTCTGAGCTTGACTGGTCAACTGGGCCTTCTGCAGTCGCACAAAATTGGGATGCGTCCACACTTCATTTAGTTGTGCGGACCGCACATTTTTTAGTGTGGCCGCACACTTGACTAGGGCTGGGATCTGGATCTGCTTCTGCGGACCGCATATTTGTGAGTGCGTCCGCACACTGGCTTCTGCCGCCGCACAATAATCGTGCGGTCCGCACAACTTCACTTCAAGGTTTTCTGAATCTCATCCTCTGCGGTCCACATATTAGTGAATGCAGCCACACAATAATTGTGCGGTCCGCACAGCTTCAATTGATCAAAATTTCCAAGTCTCTAAACCTTTCTTCTGCGGCCTGATCACGCTCAACTATGTCTAATAAAGGACTAAGTGGGCGTTGCAAATATAATCTGAGTATTTAGCCCAGAGTCGAATCCCACAGGGAACTAACGTCTCAAATGTTGTTGTTAGACTACTAGATTCTCAATAATAAACTTCCCCAAAGGTTATGAATATCACTTTTTGGTATTTTCACTACTACAACTGAAGAAATTAAACAAGCTAAAAGACAACTAATGTTTAGATGTAAACAGATGCGATAAAAGTCTAAGGTTATGGTTTCCCCCGTTGATGAAATCCCTTCTTGTATATTTCCTATAGTTTTGGCTTAGTTATTTCTATCAATCATGAACACTCCAGCTATCATAAATCTCTCTCAAGTAATTATGATAATCTACTAGATGAACTTTCTCAAGTTACGCTAGCTAAATTGCATTACAGTTCACTTTAGATTGCACCCAAGGTATCGTTATCTCTAATCCAACCTTTAAACCCTCGGTTATGGATCTCTCCTATACTTTGGGAGTGATGTTGTTCAACAATTACCTAAATATGCACTCTCTCTCGAGTAGATACACACTAAATAGGAACAGCTAATTGAGGGCCCTTCAATCAACTACAACAAGAACGTAGTTGAACAAATAGAGATTTAAAACCAAGCAAAACTATATTAAAGATAACAATAAGTTCATCCTCAACGGGTTCCACCAAAACCTTAGATTAAAGAAGTTAGCTACTCATGCTCAAAAACAATAAAAACTCAAAAGAAATCATAATTCTCAAAATAAAGAACAAAGAAAGAGAATAGAAAAACTCTAATTGTTGCTTGTCTTCTCACAATGATTCTTGCCTCCTACTTGAGTCTAAAAACAAGCTTGGGAGTCTCTTGGGCGAGTTTATAATGTTTAAATAGGTTTAGGCTAATTACTCCCGTGTTTTGCACTTTGGTCCTTCGATTTTCTGTCCTTTCAGTACTCGCCTGCGGTCGCAGCAGGAACGCGGCGCGATCGCAGTGAATCACGCACATTCTGAATCTTCATTGCCTCACCCACCGCGCTCCAGCCGCGGTTGACGGCGGTCACGGTATGCTCATTTCCGGCAAATTTCGCCTTTTTATTGTTCTTTTTCTCACGGGCTCTTCTCGATTGGCCTTATACTCACTTAATGGACTCCAAAACGCTCCAAAGTATCTCCCATCATAGATTATATCTTGCAAAGCATAAAAACACTAATTAGAGCATTTTGTTATCATTACTTGCACTTAAAACACATTAAAGTATGGTTCATTAAGGGTGAAAATATAGTCTAATTTACCTATTATCAACACCCCACACTTAAACCGTTGCTCGTCCTCGAGCAACAAAACCACACTCTATAGGCCTAATCTTTTCAAGATTTTCCCTACGGTGTCACACCACGAACATTTTACAAGCATTGTACCTAGCCGTGTAACATCTATGCCTCAAGAGGCGACTCTCACATGCCATGCCATATTCTTACTTCCTCAAAGTACTCTACAAAGCGGTCAAGACTTACCTTTCCGTCATGAATCACATGCCCTCACATCACACAATCGAGAGTAGTTCCACAAAAGTAATATTAAGAACAAATAGGAACTTAAAGTATAAAGAATTCACTCACTCTCGGAAAGAACATTCATATGCCACAAAGATACACCATAGGCTTGCCTGTAGTGTTATACTCTACTAATCGAGTCCATTCAGTCTAAGATCAACTAGGTCTTTATTTGGTTGTAGTGTAGGCTAAGGGACGGGTAAGATATATTTAGATATAGTGACTAACTTCCCTAAGCACTTTTAATACACTATTGTAGCTTTCAGCCCATTCTTATGTTTGGCCAGAATTTCCACCACTCTTTAGTTTACCCCAAAATTTCATTAGGTGCACTTTTTCTTCAACTCACCACCCATCAAAGACTGTATTTATTCATTGTCCTTCTTTGTTCCTATTTTTTTTCCAGTGGTGTTCATTCTTTTATGCTTCGCACCATTCTTCCTATTTTGTTGATTCCACTCAAAAACCAGACCACCACCCCACACTTAGACTTATACATGTTCTTTACAATTCAAGTGCTTATAGGAGGTATAAGGTTCAAACAGTCAGGCTATTCAAAAAATTGGGTATGGTTTATAATGTGGTTGCCAACAAAACAAGCTTATAAGCTCAAAGGGTTTAACTATGGTGAATTGCCATCAGGTGGATACATATTTATGTCTGACTTAACAAAGAAATGCCTATATCACTTCTAAGACTGAACAAACTACTATTTCGCTTTGCACACACAGAGGGAAAGTTCTAGGTATCAAATGTGGACATAGAGTACAATGCGAGATACCTTACACACACATGGCACATAATTCACTCCAGATTGGTTCGTCAAAACACTCCACTGAGCATTCAAGTTAGTTACAACATGCAAAATTAAGGCATCTACAAGAGTCAACAAATGAGCCTAAGCGTCACACCCTAGGGTCTTTGGTGTTCGGGTGTAACACACTAAGGGATGCATTTTTCCATTTAGCTCCTTTCCCAAAAGAAACCTAACAACTAAAAATAAAAAGAAAACTAACTATACCCGGTTCAAGCGAAACCCTTGGAAAAGAACCGTGGTCAAAAGAAAAATCAAGGGGGAGTTACTACACTACCTAAAAAGAAAATAAAAAATCTTTTTGATGTTTTCTTTGGACTAACTTCCCTCAAGAACAGGTCCATCATCGGGAAGAGTCCATATTTTTTTAAAGCTCGACTCAATACCCTCAAGAGACCCGTCGAAAGGTGTCCGTCTTCGGGCCCAGTCAATACTAGTGAAATAGAAACAAATTCAATTATCAACAAGCAACAAAACTAAAACTATCAAACATATACAACAACAAAAAGATCCCCCACCCCACACTTAAAAAATTAGCATGTCCCCATGACAACAAAAATAAAGCACTGTGAGGTAAGGAGACTTCCCTGGTGTTCAGTCGTCATTAGAGACGGTGGCCAGGTCGAGGTGACAGGCGCGCCCTAATGCACGAAACCAGGCCATTATCCGCTTTTCGGACTTGGCATTTTCAAAGGGACCTGCTTCATCATGGTATTGCCTAGGTGGTGCAACATCAGGTACAATTTCATCCTCGTCATCTACAGCAAGAGGGACCGATTGCTCTTTTCCCACTGATATTTTGCTAGCTTTGAATAGGGCTTTCTTCGCCAGTTTTCCATCAAGGAAGCGATTCTCAGGGACCTTGGCTATTCGGCACAACCTGGTGACTAGTGAAGGGAATTAGAACCCTTTCACTATCTCAGGCGATCGGATGAACATTTCATCATGGAGCACCTGGGCCACATCGAAGTCAAGTCGGTTGACAAAACACCAAACCATCACTGCACGAGTGGGATTGACATCAGTGGTGTTGCTGGAGGGCAACAGGCGGCTACAGATGATGGTGAACCAACATTTGGCCTCCCAAATGAAAGAATTGGAGTTCAGCGTGATGCCATGTTTTACCCATGTGGGCACCCCTCCCGCACAGATTGTCTGCACAAGCATTGGTCCAATTGACCGGTGGTTGCTGATGGAGTTGGTAGTGATCAATATCCCTAGAGAAGGCTGGAAGCCTATATACCCGGCGTATGGCCTCCAGCGAGGCGTTCACCTTAGTTCTTCGAACTGTGACTACCCGATTCTCATGTTCCGAGCAATTCACATAGAATTACCGAACCATCAAAATGTTAGCCTCCTCAGGTTCTTCAAAGAAGATGTCTTATTGGAATCTCCTTATTTTAGTGAACATCTCTGGGCATTCATACTGTAGTGCGGCCCTGTCAATCAGAACTTCGTGGAGCATTTTCCTGGCCACTTTTGCCCCAAATCTATCTTCAGCATCTTTTGAAACAAATCGGGTGGAGTCGAACTGGCTAGTGCTGGCTGGGGTTCTTCTTTTCCTTGACTGAGACATGGTACCTGCGACACCCATGTTTATTGTCATAGAGTGATCAAATTATGTGTTTATCGGGTGATTACTCAGACTTCACCACCACGACGGTCACAATACCACATATTCGCTCAATGGGGCAATTTTACAAACACCAGGTGGGCATAATTCGTGACAAGCATATATTAGCCCTACATGGAACAAATCCTCCCCAATATCAACCACAAACAATACCCAAGTCACTCCAACAATATGGAATCTCTCCCACCATAGTCAATTTTTACACTAAAAACCCTAAGTCAAGTCCACAGAGAAAAGGACCCAAAAAAATTCTAGCCTAAATATGGTGAAGAATCACCATTACATCTACAATACAACAATGACTACAAAAAATTGAGAAGCAAGAAAAATAATTAAGAGAGAAGAGAAGAGAAGAGACTTACTTGAGCAGGGATGTGGGTGAGAGTAGTGAGTGAATATCAATGGAGGTTTAGAGATAGAAAGGTGTGAGTTGGGGAAGAGGAAGAGGGGGAAAATCTGGAGAGAGAGAGAGGAGAGAGGCGTGGGTTATGTGAAGAGGAAGAAGGGGAGGAGAGAAATTAGGGATTTAGGTTTGAGTGATATGGGAAAAGTGGGGGAGGTGGGGTAAGTGGTTAAGTTGGGGAAAAGGTAAAAAAAATTTAAAATAAAAATTTAAAAAATAACCTTTCAAAAGAAAACTTACCTGGGCGGGCAGACGACTCGCCGCGGTCGACCGCAGTCGCGGATGAGGCGGGGGGAGGGGGGGGATATTCAGAAAGTTTACCCTTTGCTGCGGTTCGCCACGATCGTGGTGAGATTCACAAAGTACCCATTTTTTCCACGGTCCTGCCGCGGTTGCAGTGATGGTGATTCAGAAAATTAGGTTTCCACCGCGGTCGCACCGCGGTTCTTCCGTGGCCGCGGTGTCTGAGGCTCGATCTTTGCTTTGTTTTCCTCACACATTTACCTTACCAGAGTTGTTTTCTAACCTCGTCTTTGCTCCACACACCTCCAAGCTTGTCCTACACACTCGATAAAGGGTTAGTCGCATGCACATCACCCACAACACACACAAAAGAGAAAACACTAACATCATGGGCTGCCTCCCACGCAACGCTTGATTTAACGTCGTGGCACGACGAATACAACAATCAATGGGTTGCCTCCTATGAAGTACCTGATTTAACGCACGACGCAGAATGAGCGCAATTAAGGCTCGCTCAACCTCTGAGGTTAAAAAAGATGCACCACAGACAACTCCTTGGTCTCATTCATCCCCACATACAGTTGTAATATCTGTCCATTAACCTTGAAGGCGTTGGACCCATCTTCAGTAGCAATCTATACAGCACCAGAGGGAAACACTTCGACCACTCGAAATGGTCCAGACCATCGGGACTTGAGCTTACCCAGAAATAATCTCAATCTTGAATTATAGAGCAATACTTTATCTCCGGGTTTGAATTTGCGGTCCACAATGTCTTTGTCGTGTAACCTCTTCATTCTTTCTTTATACAGCCTCGAGCTTTCAAATGCTTGATACCTGAATTTTTCCAACTCATGCAGCTCAGTGAATCGACTTGCGCCCGCAGCATCAAAATCCAGGTTCAATTGTTTCAGTGCCCACCAAGCTCGATGTTCTAGTTCTACTGGCAGGTGACATGCCTTTACAAACACCAACTTGTACGGAGACATATCAATTGGTGTTTTGAATGCAGTTCTATAGGCCCAGAGTGCGTCATCAAGCTTTTTCGCCCAATCAGTTCTTGTGGCGTTCACCGTTTTTGTTAGCACACTCTTGATTTCTCGATTTGATATTTCAACATGCCCGCTCGTCTGAGGGTGATAAGGGGTTTCCACTTTGTGGCGCACATCATACTTAGCTAGCAGCTTGTCGAAGACACGATTGCAAAAGTGGGTGCCTCTGTCACTGATAATGGCCCTTGGTATCCCAAAACGGGTGAATATGTTTTTCTTCAAGAACCCCACCACCACTCTTGCATCATTGGTAGGGAGTGTTGCAGCTTCCACCCATTTGGACACGTAATCTACAGCAACAAGTATGTACTTATTGCCATAGGAGCTGACAAAGGGACCCATGAAGTCAATCCCCCAAACATCAAACACCTCCACTTCTTGTATCGGGTTCATGGGCATCTCATGACGACGGGATATGTTCCCCGTCCTTTGACACTCATTACAACCCTTCACCCATTGGTGAGCATCTTTGAACACAATTGGCCAGTAGAAGTCGGCCTCTAACACCTTAGCTGCAGTTCGAACTCCTCCAAAATGTCCTCCATACGCTGATGCGTGAAAAGCCTGCAAAATAGAAAATTTCTATATCTCGGGGACACACCTCCGAATCATGTTATCAATACTAATTCTAAACAAGTGAGGTTCATCCTAATAATAATTGCGGCAATCAAGATAAAATCTTTTCTTTTGGACAGATGAGAGTTCATAAGGTTCAATACCGCTTGCTAGGTAGTTTGCAATGTCTGAATACCATGGCAAATCCTCCATGCTCGTGGCGAGTAGCTGCTCGTCTGGAAAGGTTTCCAGAATATCCTCTGCTTCCACTATATTCTCAGCACCTTCAAGTCGCGACAGGTGGTCAGCGACTTGGTTCTCCGTGCCCTTGCGGTCACGAATCTCTAAATCAAATTCTTGCAGCAGCAGCACCCAACGAATTAGGTGCAACTTGGATTATTTCTTCTCAATCAAATATCTGATGGCTGCATGATCAGTGTACACAATCACCTTCGACCCGATCAAGTATGATCTGAACTTGTCAAAGGCGAACACTACCGCCAACATCTCATTTTCGGTCACCGTGTAGTTCAGCTGAGCTCCACTCAATGTCCTACTTGCGTAGTAGATTGGGTGCATTATCTTATCTTTGCGCTGACCTAACACGGCTCCCACTGCATAGTCACTGGCATCGCACATGAGTTCAAACGGTTGCTCCCAGTCGGGAGCAACAATTATCGGTGTCGTGACTAGACGCTTTTTCAGCTCCTCAAAACCCACCCTGCAATCATTAGAAAACACAAATGGGTTATCTTTTTCAAGCAACTTACAGAGAGGGTTGGCTATCTTGGAGAAATCTTTGATGAATCGCCGGTAGAACCTGACATGCCTAAGGAAGCTACGTATAGCTTTGACCGATGTGGGTGGTGGAAGCTTTTCAATCACATCTACTTTAGCGCGGTTCACCTCAATTCCTTTGCTCGACACCAAGTGCCCCAAGACGATCCCTTCTTGTACCATGAAATGGCACTTCTCCCAATTAAGCACAAGATTCGTCTCAATGCATCTCTTTAGCACACGGGTTAGATTTGCTAGGCACTCATCAAATGAATTTCCCACCACTGAGAAATCATCCATGATATCTTCAACCATGTCTGTGAATATGGCCATCATACAACTTTGAAATGTGGCAGGTGCATTGCAGAGGCCGAATGGCATCCTTCTGAAGGAAAATATCCCATAGGGACATGTAAATGAGGTCTTTTCCCTGTCTTCTAGGGCGATGGAAATTTTGTTGTACCCCGAGTACCTATCCAGGAAACAAAAGTGAGACCTCCCTGCCAGCATGTCGAGCATTTGATCGATGAAGGGAAGTGGGAAGCGATCTTTCCGGGTGGCAATATTTAGCTTTCTGTAATCCATGCAAATTCTCCATCCAATGACTGTTCTTGTCGGTATCAGCTCATTATTGTCATTCTTCACAACCGTCATGCCACCCTTTTTTGGAACACATTGCACTGGGCTAACCCAGTTGCTGTCAGAGATGGGGAAAATGATTCCCGCATCTAACCACTTGATAATTTCTTTCTTCACCACTTCCTTCATATTTGGATTCAGCCGCCTTTGATGTTCCCTGGAAGGTTTGTGTCCGTCTTCCAGGAGAATCTTGTGCATACAGTATGCCGGGCTGATCCCTTTGATGTCTGCCATGGTCCACCCAATGGCAGTATTGCACTCAGTGAGTACCCGTAACAGCTGATTTGCCTGCACATCTAACAAACTTGATGAGATAATAACATGTAAAGTATAGTTAGGTCCAAGAAACGCGTACCTGAGATGGGCTGGCAGTGGTTTCAATTCCAGCTTGGGTGGCTCTTCCACATATGGTTTGGCTGGCGGGCTCTCTCTTTTCTCTAAGTGTAAAGGCTCAAATTCGAGAGCCCTCGGCCAGACCCCTTTTCCTTCAAGTGCTAACACCCATTCTGCCAATTCTTCCCCATTTACCTCCTCCAAATTCATCAAACATGCAACAAGGGGGTCCTCAATAGTTAAGGACTCATCATCTTCCTCTACTATCACATCCACCGCATCAATGAGAGAACAATTGGCGAACTCACTCGGTCGCCTCATGGATTTCTGCACATTGAATGTGATTTCTTCATCGTTTAGCCTCACCTTAAGCTCCCCAGTTTCACAATCAATAAGGGCTCTGCCTGTGGACAAGAATGGCCTTCCCAAGATTATGGGAATCTCCTCATCCACTCGACAATCCAGTATCACAAAATCAGCAGGGAACAGAAACTTCCCCACCTGCACCAAAACATCATCCAGAATGCATGATGGTCTCTTCACTGTCATGTCAGCCAACTGCAATAACATAGAAGTTGGTCTGGCTCTACCAATCCCCAGTCTCTTGTAAATGGCCAGTGGCATGATATTAAATACTGGCCCCCAAATCACACAGTGCTTTGGCAAAAACAAAATTGCCAATTGGTGACAAACACTGCAAGTCTGAGTAAGGGTCATAGTTGCCAAGTCTTGGAAATCGAATTTTTGGGACATCAAGTCCTTCATCATCTTCGCATAGCCAGACATCTCCTTCAGAGCATCAATTAAATTAATGTTTACCTGTATCTGTTTCAGCATATCCAAGAACTTTTTGTACTGTTCATCCTTCTGGTACTTGGCTAGCCTCTGAGGGAATGGTGCTGGCAGTCTCTTTTTTCCAGTGATTTGGGATTTTTCTTTCTCAGCTACCACCTCAACTACCGGCTCTTGGGCTATCTCCACTTTTATTTCATCCTCACTCTGCACACTGGGTTCTCCTTCAGCAAGTTGCACAGTTACCTTGGTCAAGTTTGTTGAATCATCAAGCTCAATAGGCACTGGTACCAGTGTATCAACCTGACTGCTTTCACGAGCTATCTCATGTTCCAAGTCTAAGTCCCTGACATTGCGGAGACTCACTGCCATCAGCTGCTTTGGGCCCTGGTCCTTAGGATTTACTTGAGTGTCTGCAGGCAAAGTCCCAAGAGGACGATTATTCAAGGACATTGATATGTGGCCCATCTGCACTTCAATATTTTTAATAGTTGATTCGTGTGCATCTACTCTCTCACTGATTTTGGCAATTGACCCAATCACCTGTTGCATCATTGCTTCAAGTCTAGAAAACCCATCTTTTTGTCTCCCCCCATATTGTTGCTGAGGGGGATGATATGTTTGTTGCTGATTTTGGTTATTAAACCCTTGTGGCCTTTGGTAGGGCACCACATTACCATGAGGTCTCATGGCACCCATGTTTCCACTGTTATGCTACTGATGAGGTGGTCTGTACGACTGAGCTTGCTGACCCTAATTTTGTCCACCTTGTCTCTGACCTCCATAGTTTGACACATAATTCATATTCTCCGGGTAGTGAGGATGATCGCAATCTACATTCCACTGATTACCAATTGGTTGACTAATGCAAGATGTGCATAAGCCCCCATTGGTAGTATCCACAATATGAACTTGCTGAATTTGCCCTGACTCCTCTACCTTCTTCGTAAGTATGCTCATCTGTGTCATCAGAGTTGCCATATTTTCAGCAATAGTGTTGGACGGATCTAATGGCACTGAGTGAACAATTGGGGTAATAGGTGCACCCCTGGTTTTCGGTGCACCCCTGGTTGTCCACCCTGAATTTTGTTCCATTTTATCAAGTAAAGCCTGACTTTCTCTCCACGTCTTACTCAGGAATGCTCCACCAGCTGAAGCATCAACGTTGGCTTTCACACCATCAGCCAGACCCATATAAAATCGCTGCCCCAACATCTGTTCTGGAATACCATGGTGGGGACAGACTACCAACATCCCTTTAAACCATTTCCATGTCTCCTGCAGTGTCTCCATAGGCTTCTGCCTGAAGCTCAAAATCTCATCAATTTGTTGCGCTGACTTGTTCGGTGGATTGAATTTATTAAAGAACTGCTTGACCAACTCCTCCCATGTAGTAATAGAATTGATAGGGAGCGAGTTGAGCCAAGTATGGGCTACTCCTGTCATTGAGAATGGAAACAACAACAATCTTATTGCCTCCGGAGTGACATTTGGTTGCCTCTGAGTCTTGCAGATCGACAAAAAGTTCTTCAAATGCTGCTGGGGATCCTCAATGTATGACCCCAAAAATAGCCCCTTATTCTGCAACAAGTGCAACATATTATTTGTGATTTGGAAGGACTCAGCTTCTATCTGAGGGACCATGATCACGGTGGCCAAATTCTCCGCTGTTGGTTGTGCCCAGTCATATAAAGGCGCCTCGGGTGCAATGGGCACCCCAGGCGCCGCAATCTGTCCGGCTGGGTCAACCACATCTTCCCCATTATTATTGTTGTTCCTGTCATTCAGATCAGCCATGTTTGTTTCAATGTGTTCAATGAGTGGTTGTTGCTTGCTTTTTTGGTTGGCCCTGTTCAAGGACTTGAATACTTTTTTGGGGTCTGGTAAGGCGTCAAATACTTCACCAGTTCTCGATGAGTTTCTAGGCATGCACCTGTACAATCGATTCAGCAAACGTTAGAAATTCAATATATGAATGAAATCAAAGAAAATTGACTACACTTAAGAATTTTGTATTTTCCTCCAACTACAATTGAAAATACCGTTAATTCTCCGGCAACGGCGCCAAAATTTGATCACGCTCAACTATGTCTAATAAAAGACTAAGCGGGCGTTGCAAATATAATCTGAGTATTTAGCCTAGAGTCGAATCCCACAGGGAACTAACGTATCAAATGTTGTTGTTAGACTACTAGATTCTCAATAATCAACTTCCCCAAAGGTTATGAATATCACTTTTTGGTATTTTTACTACTACAACTCAAGAAATTAAACAAACTAAAAGACAACTAATGTTTAGATGTAAACAGATGCGATAAAAGTCTAAGGTTATGGTTTCCCCCGTTGATGAAATTCCTTCTTGTATATTTCCTATAGTTATGGATTATTTATATCTATCAATCATGAACACTCCAGTTATCATAAATCTCTCTCAAGTAATTATGATAATCTACTAGACGCACTTTCTCAAGTTACGCTAGCTAAATTGCATTACAGTTCACTTTAGATTGCACCTAAGGTATCGTTATCTATAATTCAACCTTTAAACCCTCGGTTATGGATCTATCCTACATTTGGGAGTGATGTTGTTCAACAATTACCTAAATATGCACTCTTTCTCGAGTAGATACACACTAAATAGGAACAACTAATTGAGGTCCCTTCAATCAGCTACAACAAGAACGTAGTTGAACAAATAGAGATTTAAAACCAAGCAAAACTATATTAAAGATAACAATAAGTTCATCCTCAACGGGTTCCACCAAAACCTTAGATTAAAGAAGTTAGCTACTCATAATTGTATTGCAAATAACAAAATAAATCATGATCAATGGTAAAATCACAAGGAAAGGGGATGAGAATTGATGCCCAATTTCCCTCCTTGCCTCTTGCCTTAGCTATTCTTGAATTAGCCTCTAAACCTTGATAATCTACTCCTTTGGGCGAGTTGAACCTTATATAGTTTAAGTGGATTGGTCCCAAACTTTCAAAAGTGCCCTTCAGATTTTAGTTTCTCGTTTGGACTAGCGCGGGTGCGCTAATGGGGTTTTCGTCTGCCTGGGGGTCGCTGGACTAGCGCGGGCGCGCTAATGCCCGCGCTAGTGGGGTTTTGTTCTATCCCAAATCGCTGAACTAGCGCGGGCGCGCTACACTCGCGCTAATGGACTTTTATTCTGCCCCCAAGCGCCTTTTATCCTTCAATTCACCCATCAATTATTCCATGGGGATTTTCTTCTTCAGTTTCGCGCAAATTACCATCCTAAGTCCTCAATAGTGCATTGTATTCCCGTGAAACACAAAAATCACAATTAGAGCCAATTTATCATCATTTAACATCCTCAAGACAGTGAAGCATCATTAAGATAGAGTATAAATACACGCTAAACTACGTGAATTTAGCCTATTATCACGCTTCATCTCCAGAAACTCAATGAGATTTAACTCGAGGAGTTCTTCGAAAATGGCTGGCACATCAGAATCCAAAATTGGGTACTCTTTCTCTTGCATTTCTTTTAGAGTCAACTTTCCACTTGGCTTATCTTGAAAAGAAGTGGATTTCATACTCTGCTTCTTTCTCACCTTTATCGTGAACTTCACAGGTGATGTGTTGACATTCATAGCTTCTTTGCTTTCAGACTTGGGTACGAACTTTCCCCACTTCCTGACTTCTTGCTTGTCGTTCCCTTTGCGAGGTTCATAGATGGGCAACCTTTCATTTCCAGCGGAGTCCATGCTCAATTGCATGTCATGGGCACGAGTTGCAAGTTTTCAAATATGCTAGTCTTGATACCTTGCAAGATGTAGCGCAATACCCAATGCATGCCTTGGATGCACATATATATGTTGGAAGCTTCACTAAGCCTGTCTTTACAGTTGAGGCTTGCGTTCCTCCAACAATTGATAAAGTCGATAACTGGTTCACCCTTCCGTTGACGAGTATTTGTGAGTTCCACCATGCTCACAGCGTGCCTTGTTCTATAAAAGTGATTGAAGAACTCTTGCTCTAGTTGATCCCAAGTATCAATAGATCCCGCATCGAGGTCTATATACCAATCAAAATCATTTCCTTTGAGCAAACAGACAAACTGTTTGACGAGGTAATCTCCATCAGTCCTTGCATGTCTCAACGAAGTGCGCCACATGTTGCTTTGGATTGCCTTTACCATCAAACTGTTGAAACTTTGGAGGTTGATAGCCATCAGACATCTTCAATATATAGATCCTTGTTGTGTACGTCTTTGCATATGTAAGGGAGGACTTGGCAGCACCTTCATACTTATTCTTAATAGTTCCTTCAATCAACTCCCTCCGTTGATCGATGGGAATCATCCCTTCAGATGAGACATGATAGCCTTAGCGGATTCTACTCGTCTTGGGGGAGAATCAATCTCTAGAACTTCTGGGAGCTTTCCAGGTGCATGGGTGGATTCTTCTTTTATCAAGAAACCCACCATGTCTGTTAGCTTGTCAATTTTAGCATCTTGATTTTGCATGCACTTGGTCAAGCCAGCTTGCTTCCGTCAAGTTTGCCAACTGCTCTTTCACAAATGAAGTGTTTGTCACCATGGCTTGCATGATTGTTGTAGATGATGGGGAGTAGCATGGATTGTCACACATATTGATTCTCGAATGGCTCACGCTATGCAGTGTAAGTGGGGAGGATCCATCACTTGAATCACCATCATCATCATCTTCCTTCACAGTAGAGTTCTTGGATCCGGAGAGGTCAAGCAGAGCAAGAGTTTTCTTGATCTTTTCAGCAACATCACTTCCTCCTTCGGGTGCATTTGTGGAAAATCTTGCTCCTTTTCAGGATGAAAATCCAAAAATAGAGGTTGATGCTGACGGCACTTAGAGTGATTGATGTCCTAAAGAGCTTGCTTTGCTCCTCTTAACTGGTCTGAAGCTTCCAAAGGTAACATCGATGATGCTTTCCACATCAACGTAGAACCTGGAGTTAGCAGCCTTGGTGGAAGTTGATCCGGAGTTGATTTTCTTTGAAACCATTTTGATGTTATTAAAATTTGGTGATTGAAAATTTGAGGTGAGAGGTAGAGATTGTCCCATTGGGCATGCCATAATTTGTAGACAATAAATTGCGTCGAGAGAATAAAATCAGGACCGGAAAATATTGCAACAATCGTACTTTATTTTAAATAATTTGAGTGTACAATCTCTATGAATCCTCTAATTCTTCTTCTAAAAGTAAATAAATTCAAGGGCTTTCGATCTTGATCTTGAATCTATACTTGTTGTCACGAACGATGATCTTGAATTCAACTAACACGAACTTTGATTTGAACTCATACTCTTATAATCTTGACTTGTTCTTCGTTCTTGATCTTGAACTTAAAGTTCTTCATTTTTGAGCTTGAACTTGATTTCTTGAACTTGAACTTGATTGCTTAAAGCTTGAAACTAAGGAATTTGGAGCGTTTGATCCACGAGCTCTTTCTTGCTTCTTGTTACAACTTCTGGTGTCTTTCGGAGTTATGAAGACCCCTATTTATAGTTGTAGGAGGGAAGAGTTATGATAGGAACAAACTCTTTCCAACCAATTAAATCGAAGTGTGACAAGGCCACATTTGATTGGCCAGAACATGTCACTTGCACACGTGGCGCGATTTCATTGGCCTTTTAATGTGCTTGGCCTTGTCATTTTGACACATGGCATGATCCTATTGGCTCTTCCGTTTGACTTGGCGTGCCACGTCATTTGACACGTGGCACCAAACTGGGACTCTAGGAAGATGACATCTTGGGCTTAATGAAGTGGGCTCATCACTTTAGCCCAGTTAAACTAATTAAATGGGCTAACCTAATGGATTAAGTCTTATTTATTTAGTATTTATATATTGGGCTTATTTATTTAATCTATATATGTTGCCCATAATATTTATTTTAACTAGTACATTTAACGTATAATCCAAATTATTTATTGAATTTAAATTCAATAAATTTTATATGCCTACATTAACTTTTTAAAGAAAAGGAATTGTTTAGTAAATAGGGATTATTGTGGTCTCTAAGGCTTGGGTGGCATGTTAATAATAGTAAAGTTATAAAATTATTATTTGTTACTTTGAAATTACTTAATTTTACCTATTGAACGAATAAAATCTCTAATATCATGCCAAAGTAATTGAACATTTGGCCAAAGCTTCCGTGAAGCCAAAAGTATTTGTTTTATAAATTAAAAAAAGAGAGGCTTATTTAGAGAGTTAAAGTATTTGGTCAAGCTTTTAAGGGAAAAAAGTGATTTTAGATAGTAGCAAAAGTTATTTTTCAGAAATAGTAAAAAGTAGCTTTTTTTTTCAAAAACATTTTTGGAACGTTGGTTCCAAATTACTGTTTTACATTGACAAAAGTTTTTTTCTAAATAATTAGTCAAACACAAATTGCTACTATTATACAAAAATAATTTCTCGAAAAGTACTAGCACTTTTTAAAATAAGCAAATATTGAAGCTCGATTAAACAGGTTATATGCTTTTTTTTTTGGCTAAAGGTTATATGTGTGAATTGCTCTAAAAGTACAAACAATCGGAAGGTTCTTCAGTCGCTAGGCTATGACATGTCATTTGCCATATTAATGCTTTATCACTCTAAGCTCCACGTAAAAAAAAAAAATAAGTTTCACCATATAAATAATTTGACTGCCCATATTTAATTTCACTAGTGGTGCAACTAAAAAAACTAAGAGAAGTCCAAAAGAAATTAGATTCATCTTAACTTAAGAAAAGTGGTACTTTCTCTTTGCCTTATCGTCTTTTCTCAGCGCATCAGCCACATAGTCCGAAATAAAGTTAGTGACCGAAACTTAGCTAAGAATTATTAAAGTGTAGAATTCAATTTTAACAAAATTCAGCTTATATTATGTTGGATTTAAAATGTCTTTAAATTATTTCTATTTAGTCTATAGAATATATGCAATCAGTTTTTACAAGGTAGATTATTTTATTTTTTTGACATAGAACTTACAGCATGTCAAAGCTAACTTATTCATAATTTGAACTTTTTGGGTTCAAATTTGATACAGTATATTATTGTTCAAAATTTTATTTTTATACTTATTTAAATGAATTATAACACATATTCAGGGTCAATGCCGTCAGATGAACCCGTAACTTCTCCATCGGTCTTCCTATGCTTACCGGGGAGGAGTGCTGATATACCCAATGTTAGAGTCACCATTAAAATTATACTCGTATTGCACAAAATTTTAATCAGTTTGAAAAACACTTCAAAATTCGCCTCTGAAGTTACAAATTTAAGGTTTCTGAATTGGATCTGAAGCTCTTCTATATCTCCTCAATGCAACTTTAGAATCGAATCTAAAGTTTTTCTATCTCTTCAAGGTAATTTTAGAATTGGATATAAAGTTCTTCTATCTCTTTAATATAATTTCAACACCGGGATATGAAGTTCTTCTATCTTTTCAATTCAAATTCAAAATAGAATCTGAAGTTTTCTATATCTCAGGAGGTCTGTTTCATCGAGGTCACCATCGAGCAAGCTTTCTGTAGGTTCAAAATCAAGGTTTAATCTCGGTTTTAAGACAAGGAAGAAGAAGAAGAATAGAAGAAGCAACATCCGAGAAGAAGTAGCAGCGGAGAAGCAACGACAAAGAAGAAGCAACAGCAGCAGCAGCAGCAGAGAAGAAAACGGTATCCGAAGTTACCTAAATATTAGACACTAGTTAATCCTTTTAAAAAAGGTGGGTACAATTTAAATAGGGGCGACCAAATTGGGCATCCCGTAAATTTTTTACTTGCTTATGTGATAGGTAAGGTGTCATAATCAGCACTGAAAGTTTGATTGTCCGGTCATTTCTATTTTCCGAGCAATATACACATACTTCAGTAATTTTACATATGATAAAAAAAGTATTGGGACTTTACTAGTATAATAGACAAAGATCAATCACAGTAATAACAAAAAGTAATTATATTCCTGTAAAGTTAAGTGAACATAAAAGAAATTAACTCGAAATATTTACCAACAAGTTCCTTTGGGATGTACTTTTACAATTGCTTAGGCTATACTCGATAATTTTATGCATGCATCTCGATCTCTCTCTAATATAAATCACTGAAGAATTCTGAGGAAAGGAGTGAACATAGCCCTTTACAATTTGAATAGATGATTCACTTAAACTGCTAGTACATATCATCCACAACTGAAGTTTAATTTCCAGACACCAGCCCCTGGACCTACATCTTCAAAAATGTATATTACTTGTATCTACAGGTAATTTTATGGTATTTGTTTCTTTAAATACAATTCAAGACTCTAACCGGTTGTAGCTCCCTTTACGAAATTGATATATCAGGAAATATGACTGGACGAGTTCAAATCTGTGTCATCCTCCACTTTCCTGCTTTGTCTCCCAAAAAAATTAAACCACGAAATGCAGAGTTGCAGACAACAGAGAACTGGCCTCAGGCGCACAACTGTAACACCATTGCAAACTTGAGAGAACTATATTTTCGTCAGCGCGAGAACAGTGGTACTGCAAATGAGTGCTTGACAAGTACCTATAGGAGCTTTTCAGTCTACGGAATCAATATTGCGAAATAACTTCAGGCTTTACAAATACCGAATGAGCTCAACTGCAAACTTTCCCTTCCTTGTTGAGTTAATTTCTCCAATCTGAACAAGAGATACATTAGTCAGCAGAAATAACAACATTTCTCATCACTGTAATCCCCAATAGGATGTAAGAAAATGTTCATTATAAGTCCCAAAATGAGCTAGCACTGATTGACTGCATAATTTGGTTTTTACCGACAAGCAATTCAACAACACAAATCTCCATACCTCCAAAATCACTGTACAATATATAATCATCAGTATTGAATTTTGATAAATCTCTTATTCGTACTAACAATATCCTAAAACCAAAACAAAGCAGAAAAAGGAGACATGTTCAAACAAGCTTAGTATTTAGCCAAATTTTCAACTCAGGCATGTCACGCAACTATAGAACTGACTCCAGCAGTCTTGATAGAGACTCAATCAAAACGAGACTTCTTTAACCAACCTAAAAATTGTCCCAATTGAAATTCTCCAACAACAATATACTCAGCTTCAATTCCAAACAAGTTTGGGTCCGCTATATGAATCCACACAAACTATGTCCTCCTATTTAGACCCATATCAATCCAATATTTGAAGATTAGGTACTCAAGCAAATATATATATATTCACATACTTATAGAACATATTTTATTTCTACTTGTAAAGAGAAAATGAACATTTGCAAAAAATATATGATTTCTTTTAATTAGAATTTTAATAAGTTATGATATTTTTGTTAGTATCATTTAAAATACATATAAATAGTTAGTTTTCTTATATTTTTCATGATGTAAAAGTGGTTGATCAATATTCTTATTTTCATAATTTAATTTATCTTTTAAAATAAAATATATATATAAAAAACAAAATAAAACAAATGAAGCAGCTTGCGTCAAAATTGAAAAGTTTGTTATCAAACTTTATCAAAAAGTCTGATCCTTACCTAAAAAAGAAAAACGCCCACAATCTCCACCTTTTTCTAACTCCTCACGTCCCAATCCCAGGTTCCCCACTCCAAGCCCTTTGCAACCACAATTTTTCTTCTTTGTAAAAGTGGGAAAACATTTTTTCGAAGAGGAAAACATATGAGAAAAAAAAAACTACAAAAAACACATCCTATTCATAAAAAGGAAGAGGACGATTTTAGAAGAGAACAATTGGAGACAGCCATAAAACACCCAAAAATTACAGCAAACAACAACAACACAACCCAATAAAATCCCACTAGTGAGGTCTGGGGCCTTACCCCTACCCCGAAAGGGTAGAGAGGCACCCGAAAACAACCAAGAACTCTGCTAGTTCGCACCCACGAAATCAGCCAAAAACTAGCTTCTTTTTCCTCCAAAAACACGGCAAAACCAAGCCTAAATTCCAGCAGTTTCTTTTATATTAAAACCCAGCTCAAAACCAGCCCCAAAACACCATGAAACTCAAAAGCTTCGGTTGAGTTCGAGGTCGCCAATGAGGTCGCGTTTCGCTAGCTCCTTTTCGAGTTCGTCCTGGTTTTGGTCGCTACTTATTCAACTGTAAAGCTTACTTTGGAGATTCTTGTTAAATTGAATAGTGTCATCTTAAAGGTTTATATCTAACCCCTGTCCTCTGTTCTTATTTAAGGAACCTGCATGTATGTACGATTTTTTTTGAGTTACATCAATATTATGTTCAGATTCATCCTTTATTTTAGATTATATGGATGATCCCTGAATTCTTCCATACTATTTTAACCTTATCCACTTTATCAAAATCTAATGCCTTTATTGGTACACGTTATGAATTCAAACATTGATAGCAGGGGATCTGGCTTAGTATTCCTTTTCATGACTAATACAACAAATTAGTAAATGTTAAGAGACAAGTTTTGTTGTAGTGCTAAGTTTAAAGTTGCAAAAGAGCTCATTAGATTCTTAGTTTTTCTTTAACTGTAAGTAAGTTATGAGTACGAATTAGTAAGGAGCGAATTCATTTGAGTTACAACTATATGCAAATGAGTTTCGAAATTTGTTTCATGGATCTTCAAGCTAGAACTGTGATCGGAACGTTGGTTGTGTTAAGTTGACATGGGCATGCCATATTTTGCTTGGTACAAATGGAAAAATTATGTAAAGTTAGGAAAGATCCATTTTAACATTTACTGTTTTAATACAAATATGTTATAGATGGTATTTTTAATTAATTGTTCTGTTATGTTGCTTTGATTTTTTTTTTTTTGTGTGTGTGTTATCTAAAATTGGTTTTTCAAAAATCTCTAAGATAGAATAGTAAGAACTTATTGAGATGTAAATAATTCAAAGTAACTTGTTAATAACTCTAGCAACTAAAGCCATGCACTTATTCCACACAATTTCATATCCATAATTATAGCCTCACAATAATCTCAAACTTACAAAAGAAACAAATCATGAATACGCTAGAAAAGTTTTAGACGTACTTTAAATATTAGCCAATGTGTTCATACTCGAACTTTGGCTTGACATGCTTAAGTAATAAAAAGGATCATGTGCGCATTTCCGCGTCTTGATACCTTTAAATTTAAAATAATTATGTTTTAACCATTTCTACATTTCTTACCTTGGTTTAAGATCAAAGAAGTACCTTGTGTGTGTGCCGCATCTAGGCCAAAACAATTAATAAAAAACAATAATAAATTAAGCGATAATAGGCATATCACAACCAGCAAAATACAAGAATAGCCAAGAATTGATTTAAGCGTTATGTTAGTCAATAAAAGGGACCGTGCTAGAACCACGGGATTCGAGGAGGGCCTTAAACCTTCCCCTCGGTCAACGGAATCCCTTACTCAGTCTTTTGTTTTCGTAGACCATAGATTAGGAGTCAAACCTTCCATTTGATGAGGTTTCAAATAAAAGTTGACTTGGAACACCAAAACTCAATTCCAAATGGTGACTCTAAATAATAAACATCTCTTTTCAAAACATCACTTTAATTAGAAAAACTCTTCTAACTCAATCTTGTAATAGGGTTGTGGGAAGAAGAGGTGTGACTGGCGACAATTAATTAGCATTCGAGCTATTTACATTGGTTCTTGTTTGGCACTTTGGCTTTTTTTCATATTATTGTGTTTGGGAACCTAATGTGTTATTTGTCGCTTATTTACCACTTTAATATTTATTTGAACTGTGATATAAACTGTGTAGGTAGTTATGTTGTGTTTGCTTACCAGCATCACAAACTTTCTATGAGATAAAGCCTACCAGCTTCTGGTGAGGATTTAGTCACACACATGTTGTGTTTCAGGCGGGAGAGCCGTTAGCTAGCCAGTGTTCTACTACTAGTGACCTTTTTCGGCTCGGGTTGTCCGCCCAGGTAAGCTAGGTCTAGATACCATCTACTTTAGGAATTGAAAACATAGAAAAACAAACCACAAGCAATGGATATCCCTAGTAGGCTACACTTTATTTGCATAATGTGCATTGGATTTAGCGGGACTCGGCACAGGGGTCGGGCCCGTCTAGAACAGATACCAATTTTTCAGACCAGCATGTTCATTTTTCTGTGCTATATGTAACATTATTTGGTAGGCTTGCTCAAATGTTGACCTGCTTTAGGCCGCTTTTTTAAAATAAAATTTTGAAGTGCTCTGGTGTGTAAATCATAATTTTTCAAAATGTTTTTTTCTAATTTTTAACTGAAGTACATGGGTTTGATTGTCGCCACATGGTGAGGTGAGAAACGTAGGCAACCTTCATCAGGTTCAATCCCATTTTTTAATAAAAAAACGGTGTCTACGAATTATTTTTCAAAAAATAATAATAAAATATAGCCACTTTGTTCATTTTTGCCAAAATAGCCTTGAAACCTTCCTCGGAAGCGCGAAACAATCGTTTTAACAAAAGAGGCCAATTTTTTCACGTTCACTTGTTTTTACAATAAATAGTCATTTTGCGTTTTTTATTTCATGACTATTTTATCCCCTATTTTTGAGCCCCATAGTTTGGCTTTTTATTTTTTCTATAGCGTCAAAACCCGAGAAATCAAAAATTTTATGTGTCAATAATATAATTGGTTAAAGCCTAAACTTGTGTCTTGCTAAACAGATACACCATGAGTAGGGAAAGAGGTAAGTCTGAAAAAAGGTCCAAATCAGATGGTTACCAGATTTTCGATCAGATACCGCAGTTGTTGTGGGATTGCTGGAGAGATTTTGAGCAGTAAAAATAAAGAAGTACCGGGGACATTTGGTTCACATGATTACGATTAAGCCAAGGAGGGATGTGATCGAAACTTTGAATTCGCACTGGGATCCTGAGAACAATGTATTCCGTTTTACTGACTGTGAAATGACTCCGACCTTGGAGGAAATCGCCCATTTCTAGGGGTGGGGCCGCAATCTTCGCCGTCAAAGGCCTATAGTACCAAACAATGTGAATGAGGATAGGTTTCTGAAGCTCTTGAACATAAATTATGGACGGTATGAAGGTTTAGGAGGCAAGTGGGGTTTCTGTTTCACTTGTATGGCCTAGAATACAATTTCGAAAGGAATGTGGGAAGAAAAGAAAGCATGGAAGGTACACAGAAGGTTCGCGTTTATGGTTGCTTTCTTGGGACGTGTAGTTTTCCCGGAAAAGGAAGGACGCATTGATATCCGCTTGGCAGGCGTAGTTCAGGCACCGACCTCGAAAGGGGATGATTATACTTTGGTCCCTATGATTATGTCTTGCATTTTTTGTGCTTTAACTAGGTGTAGAGTGTGCGCACGAAACTTTGATGGCTACAACATTTTGTTACACATGGTTTTTGGAGTATTATTTTCGTCATCCTACGATCACTGACTTTAGTGAGCTATGGTCCAATCATACTGATAATCAGCAAAAAAGAATTGACGATTGTGACTTACCAAAAGAATGGAACTACCATTGATTTTCTTCTAAAGAGGTCATTGGTGAGTCTACATACATTCTTTTTGGTACTCATAGGGTTAGATGGTGTTCAACCCTATACAACTCCACTTCGGGTAATGCACGACTACAGGAGGTATCACCAGCACGAGATATGAGCAAGTTCTGTTATGATTTTGGTGAAGAGCAGCCTCATGACGAAGAAGAAATTATGAAAATTTGGTATGCAAGTAAGGACTCGGAATTGAAAGAGATGGCAGAAGACCAAGATCCTGAAAAGGTGGTACTTGAATATTACCTGGTATCATGACCCTTCATTGTTTAGAGAAAGGCCTGAGGGGTCCAACAGGAGGGGAAATGATCAAAGAACTATAGAAAGGCTAAAAAAGGAATTAGAGCATGCCCGGATAACCATAAACAACAAGCCGGAGTTGCTTAGATTCGCTTGAACATTGAGAAAGATTATCAATCTGCGTTACAGGTCATGGATAAAGATCTAAAGCATTCTAAAAACGAGGTGGCCCGATTAGAAGAAAAATTGGCAGACACGATTGGTTTAGTCAGAGGAGTTGAGGAAAACAAAATTGCTGAAATCCATAAACTGCAAGAAGACTTGAGTATCGTTGAAGAAGACACGCACCAACAACAATTGGAGTTTGATCAACATAAAGAGCAGTTTGAAAGAGAAAGGGCCCATTGAATACGCTCAAAAGGTCAGCTTCATGAACAATTGGAAGAAGTGAAAAGGCAGAACATGGCTCATCAACATGCAGATTTTAAGGCAGAGCGGCGCCGGTGGATGATTGAGAGAGGTGTGCTAAACCGTCGTATTTAAGAATATAAGGGACGTGAGGCTCAGATGGGACACGCCCTCAACACTACTTAGATATGGTTGCAAAATTGTCATGTGAATAGGGCAAGCCAGAGAGCAAGTACTTCGATTGGCAGAGAAAGTGACATATATTCATGATGATGATCATCTAAACAATGAGAAAGTTGGTCAACAGGCACGTGCTCTCGTTCCGCAGTTGTTGGCAATGATCCAGAATTTGTACAGACTTTGGGGTGAAAGTGGAGGCCAAGGTCTCCTGAAGCAGACCATTTATGATATCTGTTTAGCAGGAAGACCGTTGAAGATTAAAAATTTTGTGCAACCAATTAGTTTTTAGTTTCATTTTCATTTGTCGCATTTCTAATTTTATATTTGGAGTCTTTTTAGCAGGAATAAGGCAACTCTGATAGAATAAAAGACTCCAAATATAAAATTAGAAATGCGACAAATGAAACTAAAAACTAATTGACCGCACAAAAACTTTAATCTTCAACGGTCTTCCTACTAAACAGATATCATCAATGGTCTGCTTCAGGAGACCTTGGCCCCCACTCCCCCCCAAACTCTCGTACAAATTCTGGAACACTACACGCAACTGTGGAACAAGGGCACGTGCCTGTTGACCAACTTTCTCATTGTTTAGATGATGATCATCATCATGAATGTATGCCGCTTTCTCCGCCAATCGAAGTACTTGCTCTCTGGCTTGCCCCATATTCACGTGACAATTCTGCAACCATATCTAAGTAGTGTTGAGGGTGTGTCCCATCTGAGCCTCGAATCCCTCATATTCTTAAATACGACGGTTTAGCACACCTCTCTCAATCATCCACTAGCGCCGCTCTGCCTTAAAACATGCATGCTGATGAGCCATGTTCTGCCTTTTCACTTATTCCTATTGTGCATGAAGCTGACCTTTTGAGCGTATTCAATGGGCCCTTTCTCTTTCAAGCTGCTAATTATGTTGATCAAGCTCCAATTGTTGTCGGGCGCGTCTTCTTCAACGAAACTCAAGTCTTCTTGCAGTTTATGTATTTCAGCATTTTTGTTTCCCTCAACTCCTCCGACTAAACCAATCGTATCTGCCAATTCTTCTTCTAACCGGGCCACCTCATTTATAGCATGCTTTAGATCTTTATCCATGAGCCGTAAGGCAGATTGATAATCTTTCTCAATATCCAAGCGAATCTGAGCTGCTGGGCTTGCTGCTGGGCTATGGTCAACCAGGCATGTTCCAATTCCTCCTTTTGCCGTTTTATATAGTTCTTTGATCATTTCTCCTGTTGGACCCCTCAGGCCTAAGCGATGAAAGGTCATGAAACCAGGTAATATATTCAGGGACCACGTTTCCACGATCCTGGTCTTCTACCATCTCATTCAACTTCGAGACCTTACTTGTATACAAAACTTACATAATTTTTCTTCGTCATGAGGACCAAAATCATAACAGAATTTGATCATATCTCGTGTTGGTGGTACCTCCTGTAGTTGTACAAATTGGCGCATGACCCGAAGTGGAGCTGTATAAGGCTGAACACCATCTAACCCTATGAGTACAAAAAAAAAGGTATGTAAACTCACCAATGACCTCTTTAGAAGAAAATCAATGGTAGTTCCAAGTGATTCTTTTGGTGAACGGAATAAGAAGTAGTTCTTCCAGGCGTCAATCCCTTTTGGTAAGTCACAATCGTCAATTCTTTTCTGCCAATCATCAGTATGATTGGACCATAGCTCACTAAAGTCAGTGCTCGTAGGATGACGAAAGATATACTCCAAAAACCATGGTTGTAGCCATCAAAGTTTCGTGCGCACACTCTACGCCTAGTTAAAGCACGAAAAATGCAAGACATAATCATAGGGACCAAAGTATAATCATCCACTTTTGAGGTCAGAGTGCTTGAACAACGCCTGCCAAGCGGATATCAATGCGTCTTTCTTTTTCCGGGATAACTACACGTCCCAAGAAAGCAACCATAAACGCGAACCTTCTGTGTACCTTCCATGCTTTATTATCTTCCCACATTCCTTTCGAAATTGTATTCTAGGCCATACAAGTGAAACAGAAACCCCACTTGCCTCCTAAACCTTCATACCGTCCATAATTTATGTTCAAGAGCTTCAGAAACCTATCCTCATTCACATTGTTTGGTACTATAGGCCTTTGACGGCGAAGATTGCGGCCCCACCCCTAGAAATGGGCGATTTCCTCCAAGGTCGGAGTCATTTCACAGTCAGTAAAACGGAATACATTGTTCTCAGGATCCCAGTGCGAATTCAAAGTTTCGATCACATCCCTCCTTGGCTTAATCGTAATCATGTGAACCAAATGTCCCCGGTACTTCTTTATTTGTACTGCTCATAGTCCTCAAAATCTCTCCAGCAATCCCACAACAACTGCGGTATCTGATCGAAAATCTGGTAACCATATGATTTGGGCCTCTTTTCAAACTTACCTCTTTCCCTACTCATGGTGTCTGTTTAGCAAGACACAAGTTTAGGCTTTAACCAATTATATTATTGACATATAAAAATTTTGATTTCTCGGGTTTTGACGCTATAGAAAAAATAAAAAGCCAAACTATGGGGCTCAAAAATAGGGGATAAATAAGTAAAATAATCATGAAATAAAAAGCGCAAAATGACTATTTTTTCTAAAAAAAAGTGAACGTAAAAAAATGAAAACATTGGCCTTTTTGTTAAAACGGTCATTTCGCACTTCTGACGAAGGTTTTCAAGGCTATTTCGGTAAAAAAAGGACCGGGCGCAAGGGCAAAACTGGACAAAATAGATAAAACTGAACAAAGTGGCTATTATTATTATTATTATTTATTTTTAATTAATTCATACACCTTTTTTTAATGGGTTTTCTTTGTTTTTTCTAAATGGGGATGAACTCGATGAAGGTTGCCTACGTATCTCACCAGATGACGAGAATCAAACCCGCGTAGTTCGGTGAAGACATTTTATCAAGCACTTTGAAAATCAGGATTTTATACACTAGAGTTCAAAATTTATTTCTAAAAAAAAGGGTATTTTATGAAAACTTGGAGAAAGTTTTCTTTCTCTCTTCTCTGTCCAATTAATCTATACTAAAGTCGGTCAATATTTGAGTAAAGCCTACCAAATAATGTTACATATAGCACAGAAAATTGAACATATTGGTCTGAAAAATTGGTACCTGTCCTAGAGGGGCCTAACTCCTGTGCCGAGTCCCGTTAAGTCCAATGCACATGATGCAAATAAAGCGTAGCCTATTACGGATATCCATTGCTTGTGGTATGTTCTTCTATGTTTTCAAACCCTGAAGGATATGATATCTAGACCTGGCTTACCTGGACGGACAACCCAAACCGAGGAGCGTCAACAATAGTAGAACACTGGCTAGCTAACGACTCTCCCGCCTAAAACATGTGACTAAATCCTTCACCAGAAGTTAGTACGCTAACTGGCTTTATCTCAAGACAGAAAGTTTGTGTTGATAGCCAAACACAACATAACTACCTATAAGAAGACTCAGAGGGGTGCGAGAGAGGATACAATTTATATTAAAGCGATAAATAGCACAATAGGCTCCCAAACAAAATAATATCCAAAATATGATAAAAGCCAAACAAGAACCAATGTAAAAAGCTCAAATTCTACTTAATTGTCCCCAACAGAGTCACAAGAGCTGTCACACCTCTTCTTCCCACAACCATATTACGAGATTAAGTTATATGAGTTTTTCCAATTAAAGTGGCATTTTGAAAAGTGATTGTCACACTCATCTTGTGGATATTCCGTGGAGATTCTCGAAATTACAACACCTAAATAATCTAAAAACCGCTATTGCAAAATTGGCATTATAGTAGGGCATCTAGAAATTTAGAGCAAAGCTTACTACTTGACTTTTTTCTCTAATCACATTTTATCGTTTAGCTTTGTATGTTGGTCAGAGATAAGTTTTGAAATTAGAAATAATCGCACTTAGTTGAGTGACAAAATTGGAAAAGGGAAAAATGTCAGATTTGTCCCTCTACTTTAATAAAGTAGCCACATTTGTCCCTAATTCTACTATTGGTCCAAATCCATCCTCACCGTTAAGATAGTAGATAAAATTATCCCTAATCTAACAGAAGTCTACCATGGCAATGGGACCCCTCACTTAATCTGCCAACTGGGCAAATTCCAACCCAAATTTTAAAGACCCATGCCCGTTTCTTTTAACCCAACTATCCAACCACGTTATGGGTCTCACCCCACCACCACCAAGAAATTATTTTTCAACTCTCATTTTTCATTTTTCTAGAAACCCAAAAAAGAAATTTGGTCTATTTAAGTGGGAAGAACACAAACGGATGATAAAGATGAAATCTTGGTGGGCGAGGATTCAACTGAATTTCAGCTATCCAAACAAAAGATTTCATCTTGGGTTTATTTTGCTGGAATTCTTGGTGTTGTTCATTATGCTCTTAATGTTAGTTGGATGGACAATTTCACTGGTTTGAAAAATCATAGTTTCCACCATTTCAGATAGCCATGAGGTGAATATTTTGCATAATTGCTTTATTATGTTCCGTTTGTATGACTCCCAACACCAACTAGTATTAAAATGCATACAAGTTCCATGAATATTTCTTATGGAAGGTCTTCGGCGGATCAGAAAAAGTCAACAAAAAATTTACGACGAACTATTCCGGCGAGATTTGAAGATGAAACTCCTTTTTATTTTTATTTTTATTTTTTGATGACCTGTACAAAAATGAAAGAATGAGCACTTGAGCAAAATGGGCAACAGAATATAAAAGAAATAAGCGTGGCCGAAAATATACGCCGGCCAAAAATCCGGCGAGTGAGAACTTCACCCAACACTCGACTGGTGCTTTTCAGTACATCCCCTAGGGAGAAAAGCACGCAAAAAAAGAGATGAAGAAGACATAGTGGTCGTCGGATAAAGCTTTTTCTAGCCGGATCTAGACTTTTCTGGACAGCTTTGTCTGAAACTCCGGCCAAAACCTGGTGAAGCTCGCCATATCTGAAGAGAAGAGAAGAGAGAACGATTTTGTGGGGGGGGGGGGGGGGTCCGGTTCGTTTGCATCTGCTTTGGTACAGAGAGATAGAGAGTGAGAGAGAGGTGAGACCCATAACGTGGTTGGATAGTTGGGTTAAAAGAAACGGGCATGGATCTTTAAAATTTGGGTTGGAATTTGCCAAGTTGGCAGAGTAAGTGAGGGGTCCCATTGCCATAGACTTATGTTAGGGTTAGGGATAATTTTATCTACTATCTTAACGGTGAGGATGAAATTGGACCAATAGTAGAATTAGGGACAAACGTGGCTAATTTATTAAAGTAGAGGGACAAATGTGGCCTTCCCATTGGAAAATGATACTTCCAATAGTTGGGGAAAAGGGAATTTACATTGTAAGCCAAGTCTGAAGAAAAAATGGATTTTCAACTTCAGAACTCATAGGGAGAGATAGGTATGCCCTTTTTTTTGCAAACGAGCCAATGAGAAGAGCACATTTAGCTCAATATTGGAAAAGCATTATAAAAGTTAAGCCAAAATTTATTTATTGTCTATGGGAGATCTGTTTTGGGTGTGGGATATGGGAGGGAGTTTCCTTTGATTCATTGACTTTCATAGTGACGGCAGAGTTTTCTGAGAAATAACTTACCTTAAGTCTGCCTTCTCCACCAACTGATATGATATCTCCGGTCTTAATGGTAGTATTGCTTTTTGTCACAGTTATCCAATTGACACGAACATCTCCATTACTGAAAGGCCACCAAGATAAGAGTGAGATAATATCAACTTAGGCAACAAAGTATTTGGCCAAATACATCTGCATGGTCTAAGCAGTAAGCATAAAGAAACTGTTACCAAATCAACATATTATCCACATCCTTAGTGATTCATTCAATTTTGAGGCTACAGCAGCAAACAACCTCAAAATATCACCCCTCTCCTCCCACCCAACCACCCCGCCAAGCTTAGATACTACACAGAAATTGCAACCTTGTAAAATCCTGGATCCCTAGTAGGTTTGTTTGACAAAATCTAGAAGCCTACAACAACCACCTCTTCCCAGCTGGGGATATAAGCGCTATTTAGACAAGTGACAATCAAGCACAAAACTAAAACCCTCTCACCAGTTGTGTCAGTTCAGTGCTGGTTTTCCTTTTGATTTCTTTTTAGGAAGTGATTAACAAACTTCCATCAAGAAGTTACTTATTCATCTGACCTATTACCACCATAATAAATGAATCAATTTTCTCTTTGGTTGTGTTTCCTTTCCTTAAACAGATAATGAATCACTGCGCAGCGACCATCTACTTCTAGAAGAAAGAAATCCTTTCTTACAGACAACTCAAGCAAATACATCATAAATAAAAAGAAACTCTTCATTTTCATGCTTATGAATGGAAATATAAATTGTTACTAACCCTTCGAGAACTGAGTTTTATTGTTAAGAAATAAGGGAGAATGTTCATCACTGCAGGAAGATTCCCTTATGTCAATAGCCATAAATGTTGAACCTAGGAAAGATTATGGGTTGTAGTTCTTTTAAATTACCTTGCTCTTTCACACAGGTGAAAATCAAAACGAAATCGGTTGGTTATAGGGTTAAAAGACCCAAAAAGTGTAAGAAACAATGAGAAGGTGAAGAAATTTCATGGAAGAAGCCCATTTGAATACCATATATCGAATTTCAAGGTTATACTGTTCCGAAAGGACAGCTTATCTGCAAATCTATGACAATTGATTATGGATCACACGTGAATCATTATCATAAATTCAGGCAATAGTCATTTTAATTATTCACATACGATGAATTAATGTAAGGATCAGTTCTGTAGTCATTCACCGTGCCAAGCACGCAACAAGCAATATATTTTGGGGAAAAAAATATATGAAAGGAGATTACCTAATCAAACTGGCCATTTTGGTTCGTGAAACTTTGAATCCTGCACTAGCTACGGCATCAAGTCTCAGTGATGCCTCAACGGATTTTAAGGACTTGGTCCTAGAGAGAGTAAAACAAAAAACGAAATTTCCTAAATCATAAAATTCTACGCGTGAAGAGAAGAAACCAAAGAAACTATTACTGTAACATCTTCTACCTTGGTGGTTCATATTCAAGGGCTAGCAATGGAATCTTCTTGCAAGAGACAGAAACATTTCCAACCTACAAAAAAAAATTAAGTGGAAAGCTTTACAACTTAATCACACCAGTACAAATTTTTAAAGCTAGAAATTTTTTGCTCCTTTTGGATTTTTCCAAAAAAGATGTTCTATGCAGAAAATTCATATACTTAATCACTGTCCAAATCAATGTAATATCATGTAATAATAGTGGATGTTGGTGGTGAGTACAGTAGTTGTCAATAGTCACAAATAATATAGAAAATTTCAGCGTTAGTTGCTGGTAGAAGCAAGTGGCGTGAAGTAGGGACAAAAAAAAAAGTTATAATGGAAAATCACATAGATGCATAAAGGAAGGAAGTTATTTTCTTTCATTTGGTGTAGAACATTTTGTAATTCAAAGACAATAAGGCTCCTGAAAATACAAAAAGACAAAAGAAAAAAAAATTGTACATACTACATAGCAAAGTACTCAAGCATCTTGCAGCATGACTTTCCCAACCTATCCCACACCCATGAAAGAGTACCAAGAGTAATTATTTTCCATTGTCCAGCCAATTTCAGCTTAGGGGAACTCACAGGTTAAGGGATCCAACTACCAATAGAAATGCAAATGACATGACAGATGCGCTCAAGCATGCAGAGACTAAAGTACTCTGATGACGAATGGAGAACAATATACTAAAGTACTTTGATGATGAATGGAGAAAAAGATACTGCAAGTGGAAGCAATATGTAAACTATCCTTACCTTGTCCAATGCTGATAAAATGAAGTCAGAAAGTTCTGGAACAACAAGAACATGAGCTCCCTTTTCACCCTAAACATCACAAAGAGATGTTCAAGACAGCCTAATACTTGGTCAACTGGGAAGTGGAATATGTTACAACAGTTACATAAATACACACACAAGACCAACATCATGAAAATCTAGAGGCTTTTGATTGGTCAGAACATGTCAAAGAAAGTAAAGAATAAAATATAACTTCATAAGAAAAAATTCAAAAACTTTAGATAATCCAACGTGACAATTTGATATTGCCAGAAATTTTTATCTAGCGATATTAGTTTGAAACTGTGAATCAGCAGTCTTTAAAGAAGCTCAACCAACTGTTCTGTTTTAGGAATCGGTTTACTTTTACAGAGTAGCCCAGCAGGATACTTTGTCGTGCTCTGGTTCTCTGCGTCTAAGCTAACTTAGTAGTATGTTCTTGCTATAAAAGGGAGATTTCAACAATCTATCTTGGATGTTGCTTCACCCGTCAAGCTTTGTGCTACTTCTGCATCTTATAATAGATGTTTGAATCACCATTTCCACATTAAATTGAGGACTCATTAGGAGATCAAGTCTTAAGCTACAACTTTTCTTCATAACCAAGCACAGGCTCCACATTTAAGTTCTAACTCATCTTTTATTACATAATAAATCAGCTGCATAAAAAGGTGGATCCTCTCTTTGGTGATGCCCACAACTAAATTCCCTGGGGCCCTCCATTTGATCAACAAATTTTCACTCTCCGTCACTCCTATCATTCCTTTAGATATTTATTCTGTATCCAAACAAATGATGAATCAATTTGGTGTTGCGGAAACTTGCAAGAGAGAGACAACAACAACAACCCAGTGGGATCCCACAAGTGGGGTCTGGGGGGTAATGTGTACGCATACCTTACTCCTCCCTGGAGGGCAGAGAGGCGATTTCCGAAAGACCCTCGGCCCAAGAGGAAGAATAGGAACAAGTAAATAACAACAATAAGGGCAGTAAAATGAAATCAACAATGTAAGGAGCGGAGAAAAATAAATGGAAGAAAGCAGTAGCAATAGCAATAGCAAAAGTAATAGCCACAAGCAGTAACACGACACGGTACTAGAAAACCGAAGCGGAAGATAGTACTAAACAACCCTAATACTGACATTCTAAGAATCGAAGACAATGTACTATTTAAGTGTCAACTAGCCCTAATAAACCTGAAACAGATCAGGAAAATACACAACGACCTATTACCCTTCTACCCTAATCTTCGACCTCCATACCCTCCTGTCAAGGGTCATGTCCTTGGTAAGCTGAAGTCACGCCATGTCCTGCATGATCACCTCTCCCCAGTACTTCTTATGTCGCCCTCTTCCTCTTCTCCTACCTGCCAGCGCCATCCGTTCACACCTTCTCACTGGGGCATCTAGGCTTCTCCTTCGCACATGCACGAACCATCTAAGCCTCACTTCACACATCTTATCTTCCATAGGGGCCACGCCCACTTTCTCCCGAATAATTTCATTCCTAATCTTGTTCAACCTAGTGTGCCCGCAGAGAGAACCTCCAAAAAATAAATAAAGATACCTGCAAGAGTATATCTCCCAGCTTATTCCTTACTATCCCCGTACCAAGGATTGCACCAAGGAAATCACCGTGAGAACAAGGTTGAAATGAAAAGTTCCCTGAAATACTGGAAAAGGGATCTCTTTTACAATGATAAAGAGAAATTATGATTGGCTGATTTAAACATCAGATATAACTGAACACCACAGGAGGACCTACCTCAAGGCTGAGACAATATCTGGATCACTTGTTAATGCATCTGGATGCCCAACTGAGAGACGGCAACGTTCAGCCTATGTATAACAACAAAAAATATAAACTCAAGCAGCTTTATTGCTCAAACAAGTTCTATAGAAAATATTTTGTCCTACCTCTGGGTATCCTCCCTGTGCAACGATCTTAACATCGGCTAACCTTTCTAAGACTAGCATTGACTCTTTCAGAACAGGTGGGGTCAGAAAGTCAGTATGTAAAACTTCTCGTCTCAATGATGCCCGTTTCGCCTGAGAAGTAGACAAGTGATTATCAAGAACTATCCCTTCATTAAGAACTTCGAAACTCTTCAAAAATCACTCCAATCAGTTTAGGTTTAAGACCTAGAACAATGCTTTGGCTCTTTTTCTGCAACAGGGACCAAAGAGAAAAACCTAGACATGACTTTGCAAATGCTAATTGAGAGAAGATTGATTGGTCCGGCAGATGTATATGTACCAGTTCAACAATACGTTTCACATCTTCAATGGTGTTCTTGTCTCCCAATCCTTTCAGTAAAACATCTGTATCACCCTTAATAGCCTGTGGTAGGTCGCATATTCCAAAAGCTGTTTCGACAGAGTTTCAACAAACATGTGGGTCATCAGCTATTACAATTTTATAACCAAAAGTAGAAAGTTCAGGCCAATAGATATTCCGAAGGACTCTTCCAATCCTACAACACTTACTCAGATGCTAGAAATCAGCAAATTTACCCAAGTAGTCCTTAAGCTATTACACATTGTTTTGTTTAATCTTTAAGGGGGAGTTGAGGCAGACAAATGGATAAAAGAGAAGGCGATCAAAGTAGTCCTTAGACGTTTCCACCTGGTCTTATTTGATCATTATAATTTCAAAACGACTGACATGGTCCTAATACTAGTCTGCAAGTGACCAAATTGGCCCAGCCAATAATCGCCCAAAAAACTAACGGTCTACTGATCTTGTGAAACACACATGAACAGCCAAAAAGCATGTACTCATTCCAAAAAATGGAATTTTCTCGTTCTTACCTTGATTATACCCAAGGCACCTCATCTTGTGGAACTACAAGCTAGAGACTAGGAAAAACAAATAAACACTTAGCAGGCACAATTGTATTCTGCAGAAGCCAATCGAGCATTCACCTTTGCACTGGTAACTTGCAGTGAAATTTCAACTTTTAACAGAAGCAATTATTGATGAGGATAGTTAAAGTAGAATGTTTAGGTTAATAGATATTGTTTGATAAATGCCTCAGCATAACTCTTCCAATCCTACACCATTTACTCATATGCTAGAAATCAGCAAAGTTATCCAGATAGTCATTAAAAGAACTCAGCTTAGAGCCTGTTTGGCCAAGCTTCAAGGAGATAAAAAGTACTTTTTCCCCAAAAAAGTACTTATTTGGAAATATCATGTGTTCGGCCAAAACAGAGAAGTGCTTTTGCGCAGCAGAAGAAGTTTTTCTGCTTTAGGGAAGAAGCTACAAATTCTATCTTCTTCCAAGAAGTAGAAGCAAACGCAGAAAATTAATTTTTTTAAGACAAAAATATCCTTATCATAAATTTATATTTCCTAAATTATCCTTCATTAATTTAACCTTTACCTTTTTCTCTCCCATCCTTTTCTTCTTCTTTTTATTTTTAGCGTATTTTTATTCTTCTTCTCTTACTCCTCTTTTGGAGTAATCTCTCTACTATAAATAGATCTCTTCTTTTCCCTTCCGCCTTTTTTCATTTTCCCGTCTTCTATTACTCTTTGAAATAACAAATCTAATCACCAGATTCAAGCACTCTTCAAAAGATATGTTTTTACTTTAGTAGTATATCAATATTATATAATCTTCAGTATGTAGTATTATTTATATTTCTTTATGACGTGCATGCATATAATACAGTTGACATAATGAAATACTACCTAATTCATCGTTTTCTCAAGAACAGATAGTGCTTTTCTTACATGTAACTTGTAAGCAAATATCTTCCTACCAATATTGCTTTTATATACTCATATTTTATAGGGAAAATTTCACATAAGAACAACTAGGATCCCTACTTTTCAATTTTATAGCCCATATTTCAATTACAACCAACTAACCCAAAAATAATAGTAATACTCAACATTCAACTCCAATAGGTTCTCGAAAATTACTATTCAATTTTTAAAAAGATTGCTCAAGCTTTTAAGTTAATTTTCGAATCAGTAAGTGTGACTCAAATATTAGTTCAACAAACCAAATCCATTTGGGTGGTGAAAATTAGTTTTTTAACAAGCTTAAATATGTGGATATAAATTCCGGATTTGATTTTGTGAGAAATTTGGAGTGGGTGTTATTTAGACTTGTTAGAAATAATATAAGGAGGTTGTATATAAAATTTGAAGCCATTTAATGGAGATTTGGACTGGTTTTGAACAAGAATTGCAACTGAAAATTGTGGAAGAAGTTTGTCTACAAACCCTTGTATAAAGGTGTATAAAAGTGTATCATAGTGTATAAGATGTGTTTATACACACATATACACAATTATACAAGATTATATACAATTATACAAAAAATTGACTTCGTCTTCTTTCTTGCATCTTTTCTGAAATTTAACTCAAATCTTGCTCAAATCTACTCCAAATCACTTCAAATTCAAATTTTGAACTCCTTTTGATATTTTCAATCAATTAGAACAACACCCTATCCAAACAACTAACAAACTCAAAAAATCCTATTTTCGAAAGCAAGGCTTTGAATGGCCTTCAATGGTGGACTTCTACTCTTCAATTTTCTTACATTGCAACCAGGTGACATAGGGGGAGAAACAGTAATGGCGGACGACCGACGACCCGTTGAAACATATGTAGAAGATGTGAGAAGAAGAGAGAGTGAAAGCAAGGGTTGTGAGAACATATATTGAAGCAATGATTGTAAGAACACAGATTTTGAATTTGCTAGTGCTTTCAAAATATGTACAATATGGGATAGGTCGGGTAAAACTTAAAAACATGGGCCATTTTTGTTATGGTGTAAAGTCGTGTGTATTTTCTTGTAATTCTTTCTATTTTATATTGATTAAAAATTTCAATATATATTATTTTATGTTTTATACTTTAATTAAATAAAGATAAAAAATAATTAACTTCTTTTATAATAAATATTTAAAATTTCTCTTTTTTAAATAAAGTTAATTGTAAACTAAACCCTTATTGTCCTTTTCCGTAATTTGACACTCAAAAATACTTTTTGAAAAGATTGGCCAAACACAATTTATTTCTCAAATATCTCAAAAAGAACTTCTCAAATGAATTGGCCAAACACAAACTGCTAATCTCCAAAAGTACTTTTTCGAAAAGCACTTTTGAACAAAAGTACTTTCCAAAATAAGTAGTTTTTGGCAGCTTGGCCAAACGGGCTATTAATTTTGTAGCTTGGATAGTTTCGTTTGATCTTTATGCGGGAGTTGAGGCAGACAAATATATGGATAAAAGAAAAGGTGACAAAATAGTCTTTAGACATTTAGACGTGGTCTTATTTGATCATTATTATTTCAAGGTGATTTATACTGTCCTTGTCCTAGTCTGAATTGACCACATTAGCTCAGCTAAAAATACACTTAGAAAAAAACTAACTGCCTATTGATCTTTTGAAATGCACATGAACGACCAAAACTCGGTCCAAAAATGCAATTTTCGCACTTTTACTTGATTATATACCCAAGGCACTTGTCATCTTGTGGAAGTATAAGTTATAGACTAGGTGTGAACAAATCAGCACTTAGCACACACAGTTCATTCTGCAGAATACAATCCATCATCCGCCTTTGTACTGGTAACTTGCAGTGAAATTTCAGCTTTTCAAATAAAGGTATGATTGATGAGGATAGTTAATACAAAGTTTGAATATGATATCTTCATTGACACTAGACTTGTTGATATGTTGTATTAATGAGCCATTCACTCATTTGGAAGGTGCACGGCAATTGTTTGATAAATGCCTCAGGATGATGTTGTAGATTGATGTTGGACTTCTCAAAATGATAAGCCTAGTCAAAGCTATTAATTTCAAGCATATGCAATTTCAATTGCATGGTACTTGAAAAAATAGTATACAATTGTGTTATAAACAAGTTAACCAAATCTCCCTCCCGCCATTTCATTTCATGTGACGGTATTTGATTGGATACGACGCCTGATATGTTAATCTGACTTATACAATATATTAGCGATGAACGGAGAGGATATTAGAGTATTGTTGAAAAGAGAGCAAACATCACATCAACCTTAAAGTGTAGATAGTTGAATGAATTTAAATTGTTGATAACTGTGAAAGTTATATAGAAATATAATTGTTTCAAACATTTTCTACGTCTCAAACAGGAAGAGTGCCACATTATGTAAAGCCTCGTAAAAATTTCGTTAGGTTCTAAGACTTCAACGTACGCCAACAACGATTTGAGATAACGTTTTGCGCCCCAAGGCTAACCGCGGATGAGGAAAATATTATACGGGCATGGTATGAAGTGTATTACGACATTTGCTAATAAGTCGCTTGGGCGGAAAATCACAAAAAGAGACAAAAGAAAATTTTAAGGCAATGTTGCAGCATCAAGAATCGAATGCTGCAACACTCTCTACTATTCCCAGAAGAAAATATTTTCGAGGCAATGCTGCAGCATCCAAAAATCAAATGCTGTAGCATCCAGACTGTTCTATAAAAGGGCCATTTCGGCCACCCTTCATTTTTTAAGCTAGGGCATGGTTCCTTGATAGGTTTTTCACTTTCAAGTCTCCTTCCAAACATCAAGGTTAGTTGGAAATGGTTGGTTTATGATAGATTATGTTTGTTAACATGGAATTATAACATCCAAATGTGGATTTTGTCCAGAATCTTCATCTTCCTCAAGAATCTTCAAAGTTGACAAATTTCAAGATTTGTCTAAACAAGGTAACCCCGCTACTCCATTGTTATATATTGTGTTCTAATAAGCTTATAGAACATGTTTATGGAATAAAATTGGAGTTTAACGTGGAGATTGTTGGAACACTAGAAATGGGTCTTGGAAATGGATTTTTGGGTAGAGAAGACAATGAGTGGTGATGGGGTGATATTGTATCATTTTGAGTTTCTAATGAAGCTACTAGATTCCATAAGGCATTTAATGTACGGCTTGGAGTTAAAACACGAGAATCGACATCCAAAGGAAGAATGTGGATTTCTCTTGAATCTTTGGGAAGTAAGCATAAGTATTGAACACTTAGTTTATTGAATGGGAGTTGTTGTGATATGACGTTGATGAATGTGAATTCAGAAGTGTAGATGCAAATTGTTAGTGTCTATTGGCTCATTCTTAGATAATTGGAGCTAACGTTAACGACTAGAAGGGCATAACCAAGGTATATTGAACCGAACCCTTCCATAGAATTATGTCTCCAAAACTTCATATCTTCTAAGTATGTCTAAATTGTCTTCTAGGTATGTTTATATGTCTAGTGTTTTATGAAATGTTAATGTATGATTGTGGGACAAGTAATTATGCATATGTTTTGAAATGTTCTTTGAGCTGGGGGTCTATTGGAAACAACCTCTCTACCTTCACAAAGTAGGGGTAAAGTCTACGCACACATTACCGTCCCCGGACCTCATTTGTGGAATTACAATAGGTTTGTTGTTGTTGTTGTTCATATGTTTTGAAATGAAAATGCTCAAACGCTATGACTCATAAAGTGTTGTGATTTTAAGTGTTTTCAAGCCTTCAAATGAACATTGACGAAAAGGGTTTTCAAATGAAAATGACAAAGCCAAGAATGTTTCAAGTTTTAAACGTAAAATGAGCATGATGGTAAAGCTTTTCCATGAACATTTATATGAGTTGACTTTCTAGCTTTCAAATGATAAAATGCCAATGGCTATGAAACAAAAAGAGAATGTATGTGGCTATTGAGCCTATTTTAAAGATTATGTTTAAGCACCAAAAGTGCCAATGTTTTTAAGAAAGGGCCAAAGGTGCCAAATTTAGTGCAACGTTTGGGATTCTTATTATGTTACCGAGAAGGTATTGGTCAAAAGGAACCAATACCCGAAGCTACACGTGCCGGTGTAGGACTATGGTCGTACTATTGGCTAGGTCAATCAGATAGTCACCCTTGGAACGAGTTCCCTTGGTTAGGATTAACAAAATGCTAGCAAACTAGTGTCGATCTACATGACAATATGGTGAGATGGCTTAGCCTGGGGCCGAGTTCTTTTTATGGATCGTTCCAACTTTTTGATCATCCAAATTTGAAAAACACGCAGATGCAGAAAAAGATTTTCTGAAGCTATATTATAATTTATAAGCAACGCTATTTTGTTCAGCTCCAATGATGGATAGTAATCAGGAATTCACATTACACTCAACTATTCAACAATTTTTTTTTTAATGAGTAACTATTCAACTATTCAACTAAAATTGCACTACAACGACATTGACACAAAAATCACGAGAAGAAACGGAGGAATGAGGATAAAGAGAAGTTTGCAGACCTGAGGAGCGCAGAGGTGTTCGTAGGATAAGGGTTCTATCGTAAAAGATCTCTTTGACGGCATGAGTGGGACGAGAAGATAGGAGTGAAGGAAGTACTCTTCTGAGAATCGGAAGTGAGGCTAAGCCACTGGCAGCCATGGTCGGCACTCGTAGTGCGCACATTTGGTTCAGGATTTTAAGGGGAGCGGCAATGGTTTGTGGGGCGGGGCAATTTCCAATTCAACGATTTGGGTATTTTGGGATTTGAAGTAAAACCTCAAAAGATTTTGGGTGAATGGATATGTTTTAATATTGAAATGAGAGGTTTTGGTAAATACTCTTTCTGTTCTTATTTCAAAGTCAGGCAAATTTAAATAAAATAACGAGATAGCTGTAACGTCTTTTTAGAACCCACATTATAGAATAATATTGATATGTTATTGTTGTCGATTCGTGTGCGAGTAGTAGCCACCATCAATTTGTTTGCCTTCGAGGCATAGTTAATGTGTTATATAATTGATTAAATAAAGAAGAAAAAATTATATGTAAAAATTAAATAACCACCTATTCCGTGAAAAACCTCTATAAAATCACTAGGCCATAATCTTTGGTGATAGTACTATTTTTGTTATTTATTAAATAAGAGCTTGCCTTCTCCTTTTAGTTCTAAAAGTTAAATATTTATATTAACATGAAAAGATTCTTCCATATTAAAATTTTAGCGTTCTTGTTGCTCTTTTTATTCTCATTGATTACTATGTCTTGGTGCTTTGTTCTTTTTCTTTGTTATATTTACCATGATATTATTGTGTATTTTTTTTTACATGACTTTCAAAGTTATACTATTTTCTCTCTCTTTTTTTGATTTGATACTTTCTAGGGTTTATATTTTATTTTATGGGGTGACAACACCCGATACTCTGTAAAACTCCTTGAAATTAGATTTCCGCCAAACTTATTTGGACTTTGACATACTGTGTTTCAAAACTCTTTTAGTTTTAGCTCTATAATCGAAAATCCCATTGAAGTATTAAGATGAAGTCCAGCCTCGTCGGTTGGAATTTAAGCTTATCAATCTCTAAAGAAAAAAGAAAAAAAGGAAAATAAGAGAACATGCAACTTACAATCTTTTGAGTTCTCAAGTATAAATCCGGAGACAAAAAATATCAGGTGATTTCTTCTCATTTATTTAAGTCTTGGTGGATTGGGTTACCTAGTACCTGTTGCTGGTGGGAGGTGATAGGTATCTCGTGAAATAAGTACACGAACAAAAACTCCAACAAAAACAAAATATGCAGTCCTAGGTTAACAGAGTTAAAGGCTATGTTTCTATGAAACAGCAAATAGGAAGATCATATAAAACTCAGATGTTTACAATTAAATGCCAAGATTAAAATCTTTAAACAAATGTCAAAACTTGAAACTACACCAGCCAAAATCAAAAATGCATAAAATACTCTTTTCTGTAAGTATCTGAGAAGGCCTTATCTACAGCAACATTATGACTTTTCCATCCTTAGTCAAGGATGCAAATAATAGGCATGACTTAAGATTACAAAAACACAATTTGCTAATACAAAATTTGCAAGCAATACCAAGTTTAATTTCCACCTCTTTTACTCCCGCTCTACTTTTGACTTTCATAATAATCTAGACAAGATACTTGTATGCTACTAGTAGTAGTGGAACTACAAGAGCTGCAGGAGCAGCCCAAAGCCAATAGTTCATTGCCTTTTTCCGCTTCAGTATAGTTTTAGGAATATCGACGCCTTTTGCACGCTTTGGTCGATTCCTGATAGTATTCTCTTTCGGCGCCTGAACCTTAGGTGCAACCGATGTTTCAACCTTTTCCTCCACCTTCTCTTCCTCAGCAACTTCCGCAGCTGCATCAGTTGGTTCCTCAGCAGGAACAGATGCTCCAGTTTTCTTCTTCGCCTTCTTCTCACGTTCCTGAAAGGAGTAAATATTCTATATAAGTTCATAGCTAATGTAAATTCCTACAACAAAAAAACAAGAGAGAAATGATAGAATGATAAGGATAATTTCCTTGAGCTTCCTTTCAGCTTCTTTTTGAGCTTTTATTGCTGCTTTGGCAGCTGCTTTTTCGGCCAACTTCTTCTTCCTCTCCATTGCCTTCTTATTTTTTGCTATCTCCTCCTCTCTCTTCATCTCCCTCAATTTCGCTTCATCAATTTCCTTGCCCTTGGGATTCATATCCTTGGATTGCTTTTCTAAACCATGGATCTCCTCTTCAATATTAAAGATGTACTTTTTCGTGTTACTTTCTGTAACTTCGCTACTTGCTTCTTTTGGCTGCTTGTTGTTCTTCTCTTTCTGTGCTTTCTGAGCAGGAGGCACTGATTCTTCCTTTAATGGTTTCGCATTAGTTCTTTCAACAATCTCAGATCGGGAAACAGTCTGCGCCGCTGGTAATACTAGAGGCTTTTCATCGGGGTTCCTCATCCTGCCATCTCGGCTCAACTGCCTAATATCAAGTGATGTTAAAATTCTCCGCTCATAATCATCCCTAAATGGCTTACTGCCACTCCAAAGGGAAATGAATTTATCGACCTGAAAACATTGAAGTTATTGTCAGAAAGAAACATGCAAACTTCAAATTGGAGCAACTAAAGACAGATCTAACGTACCTCTGTAAGTGAGAGCTCTTTGAGGGCGTCAACATCCTTCTTATCTGCTAGCAATTTTGCTTTTTGCAACAGTGCATTGTTTTGGTAGAATGGAGCATTCTGAGAAAATTAAACGACATAATAAAGATCATAAAATACATAAGACATCTCTCTTTCATGCTTGCAATCAAATGATACATTTCATTTTTGAAGTAATTGAAGGGTAGTCTTGGAGCAACGGTCAAGTTGTCTCCGTATGACCTATAGGTCAAGGATTCGAGTCGTGGAATCAATCACTGGTGCTTGCATCAGGGTAGGCTGCCTACATCACACCCCCTTAGGGTGCGGCCCTTCCCCCGGACCCTGCGTGAACGCGGGATGCTTTGTGCACCAGGTTGCCCTGAGAGCGCCAAACTATAACTTCAGAATACTTTCTTTTTCACAAAGTAAACTTGAGAAAATTTTAATCAACATGGAAAGAACATCATACCCCTTCTTCGCGGTGTTTTCTCAATTCCAAAACATGTGCAAAAGCTGTGTCTCTCTTCATTGTTATTTCCTTCAATTCCTCATCCAATAACTTAATCTGATTGGTATTGGCATCGAGTTGATCATCTAGTTGCTTAAGCTTGGCTTTAACCAGCTGTTGCTCCTTACGAACCCCGTCAAGGTTACCACTTATAGCCTATAATACCACAAAAATAATGAGTATTGTTGGTTAATCAACAACATTCTTAAGCCCAGAAAACTCCATATTCCACATCTGTACAAGTATACAAAAAGATCTGACCCTTACCTTAACCTGCTTTTGTATTGTTTCTTTTTCACCAATCGAATCCTGAATCTGTGCCCTCACAGCCATATGGTCTCTTACCTCTCCCCTTGTTCCTTCAAGTCGTTTAATTTCTCGCAGAATTTGTTTCTCTTCAGTCAGAGGAATGCTTTCATGCTGAATGTGGTACTGCAGACTCTTAATCTAATTGATTTCCAAGCAAAAAACATAACAACTAATATTAGGTGATAGCAGAACATCAAAGGAAAATGAAGGAAAAGAAAAGCTAAGAAACTAACAGGACAAAGAGACTAGAGCTTACGAGATCGTCAAGCTCCTCCTCAGATGAACACAGACTAGAACCCCCTTCTCTGCCAGCTTTCCTAGGACCACGGAGCTTGCCCAGGGCATCCTGCAGAGGTCCCATCTCCTTTCTTTTCTCACCAATTACTGCCCAAAACTCCTGATTCTCAGCACTCACAGATTTCCTTTGGTCTATCAACTTTGATCGTTCTGCCTGCAAAATATTAAATGAGTTTGTTATTTCCTTATTTTCATTAAAATCTCTCAAATCAGCTGTCTGGACACATCCAAATAATCTTTTACAATACAAAGCTTGCCACTTTTGAGCTAAACTGGATGTTGAGAGCGGATCCATATTCAACACAATTTTGGTGCATATTTTAACATGTATAACACAACCATGACTATTGAGTTCGGGTAAGGAGCTTGAGATTCTTGTTAGACGACAGAAAATGACATATTAAATAATCTTATAGGCATGTCACTATGATATGTTACAACTGATATGTTCTTGCAAATGTTCAGCCGAAAGAAGAGTTAAGAGACAAAACTTACCCTTATGGCCTTCAATTTTTCAATAACCTGAGATCTTGCTTTGTTCATTTTCTGTAGTTCTTTTTCTGCCAGATCAAATTTGGCCTTGAGTTTTTGGTCTTCAAATCTTCGATATCTAACAATATAGAAAGAATGTATCTGCTTAGGTGCAGGCCAGTCGTCAACTGCATCCTTCCGGAGGCTGCTCACAGGAACTACTTTCCCTGCCTCCTTATTTGTTTCTTGAGTACCATGCGAGCCAAATTTTATAGTCTCATTAACCTCTACACCATGATTCTTTTTTTTATTTTCCTTCGGAATGTTTTTCTGTTCAGTTCCAGTTTCAACTGAAACATGAGCTACCTGAGATTCCATGTCTCTACCCATGATTCACTGAAAAACAAACCAAAAAACGGCCCTCAACTCTCAAATCCTGAAGCAGACAATACAGAACATTTTAACAAAATTTGCTTTTTAATTACTACTAACTCATTTGAGAATAAAACTATGCTCAGGAGACAGAGAACACCTGATAGAGAAAAGACAGAGAACAAAATTTTCTAAGTTACAAAGCTTATTCGCACTGAACTACATATGGAATAGTTGTTAGTTACAACATTCATCTACAATTGGCTATGCCAAATGCTGAAGACATACATCAACTACGCCCAGAAGCGGATCCAGGATTTAAATTTAATGGGTTCAACTTTTAAGGTTTTAAGCAAGAAACTCATTGTAAGGTTAAAGTTATGGGTTAAGATTTAATATTTATTGAGATTTTAGTAGGTTTTTACACACACATATATATATATATACCCTGTCTTGAAAGTTATGGGTTCAGATGAACCCGTAACTGGTGAGATGAGCTATATCCGCCCTGGACTACGCCTCAGCTCCAAACAAGTTGTGGTCATGTTGCTCCTGCTCATCTTTGATCAATATTATATAAAATAAAAATCAAACAAAAAGTACTAGAAGTTCTCTATATTTTCTATAATTTGACATGGCAAAAAGATTCCTAGAAAAAACATATAGAACCTACTGTAAACGTACTAACATGCCTAACACATAGAGGGCAAAAAGACTCATAGAAAAACTTACTACTTACCGTACACGTACTAACATGACTCACACATAATTCCAACTAATTGGTATTTCTTATACTATATAATTTTCGTTCACTATGTCCTATTTTTCCTTCTAGAAAACTTCCTTAATTCCATATGATTTCAGGTCTATCTCGTCCCCTTTTAACACCTTCATTCACCATGATTGTGTACCTATAAAGAGGTTGATGCGGGATACGACCAAATCATTTCAAGCGACCTTTTCTTATTTTATTATCAATGTGTGTAACTTCGATACTTGCTCAACACAAAATTCAGCATACAAGAGCTCAGAAAGATGAGTAACACAAAAAAAATTAAGAAAACACCAATCTATCGTAGAAATTAAAATGACACCACCAATAAGAAAAATGAAGAGAGAAAAAAATCCCAGAAAACCTTAATGCATCTATATATCACATAAAAAATAACAGTGAATGTTGTATATAATTTATAAAGAAAAAGTATACAAATATATCTACAAGTGTGCGTGAAAGGTAACAGAAGAATGGATGCATGTATTAATGCTAAGTGAAGCAGAAGAAAACACAAATAGTTTGTTGTTAAATACTCAAATTGCAAAGAATAATCATATAGCAATGCAGTAGTAGAAAATTGGACGTAAGAGTTTGTTGCCTCAAAACATCAAAGGAAGGAAGGAGGGTCACCTTAATCAAGATGAATAGTGATGGACAAAAAAAGGGATTTTTATTTTTATATTTTAAGGAAAAAAGAAAGAAAGAAACTAGAAAAGAGTGAAGAAAGGGAGAGACAGAATTGTGGGAAAGGATTGAAAAAGAAGCATGTATAAGGGGGGAGAGTTGCAAGGAATAAGGAAAAAAGTAAGGCAGAGATTATAGTAGAGAGTGTACCTTTGGTTTGGAACAAAATGGGAGAGAGTCATTCGAAAGAGAGATTGAGAGTGAAACAAGTGAGACCCCCCACATATCTCCACTCTCCTCTCTCTCTCTGCCTCTCTTCTCTACTTGTTGAGAAAAATGTGACAGAGAGATAGGTGCAAGTGTTTAGTCTTGTAGAGACAGGGTTAGGAGATTAGAATAAACAATAATAATTAAATCTTTCTATTTCTCGTTTATTCGGATCTTTTGTTGACTTTTATAATAATTATCTGTTATACAATAGCATTCCACGTTTGGATCTTATTTGATTGTTATAAGCAAAAAAATATCCAATTTTTTTAAAACTTACTTATGTTAAAAAAGATAGTTAAATAATTTATTTTAAACTCTCGATATTCATATTTTATTAGTTAAATTTTTTAAAAGATACTAGGAATGTGGAAAATGACAAAGTACGAAAAATTCTCAATTTAATCTTTTAATTTCTCATGTTTCAATTAACGAGAGGCTTTGACAATTCAGATTCCTCATCGAAATACATAAAATTTATTAAATTCATGTTTTTAGCAAAATATAATTAATAGATTGCTTTATATATATAAATATATAGAGAGAGATAGAGAGAGAAAGTAAGACTGTTATAGAGGTAATTTTTACAAAAAAAATGCACCATTATAATAATTGATGTTGTTGTTATAGTAAAATCTTATTACATAAAGGTAAAAGTATAATATATATAAAACGTTTGCAAAGAAAATTTTCATGGTACAATGATATATTGTAATACAGAACGAATGTTATAAGAACTGTCACTGTAATACTTTCTCGGTCTCAATATATGTTATAGTTTTTGATTAGGCATATAGTTAAGAAATTAAAAAGACTTTAACATGTAAGTCAAATATATTTTAAGTATCAAAATTATCATTTTAAATAAATAGTGGTAATGACAAATTTCTACCAACCTAAAATTACATAATGACAAATTAATATATATACACATGATAATTTATTAACAACCAATATATTCTAATTTTTGAGAGTTACCAACTTATAAAACAGTTGGACCGTAATTTGCTCAATAATTTTAATGTTACCTCAATTTTAATCACACAGTTAAATCACTTTATTTTTAACAATTTAAATGAAACCTTTGGGATATAGTTAAGATTAATATGTTATAATTAAATAAATGTTAACCTACTTTAAATATTTTTCTTTGTCACGACCCAATTTCCCAACCTTAGGGATCGTGAAGGCGCCTAACACCACACTTGCTAGGCAAGCCAATGTTAGAATTCGATTAGCTATTTTCCTTTGATTATCCATTTAAACATAATAAAAAATTATAAAATAAACTTAAGCTACTGACTTTCAATGAATAATTTCAAACATTAAATAATAAACACTTAAATAAACCGAGCCACGAACTAATTATATAAATAACTCTAAGACTACCCAGGGTCTGGTGTCACAATTCACGAAGTACTAAAGAATACTACAAAAACTGGGCTGAAAGAATTAGTGTAATTGTTCTGAATATACTAAAACAATTTTATAAAAATTAGGAGAAGACTCTCGGGATCTGCGAATGCGAGCAGATATACCTCGTGTCTCCGAATAAATAGATGGCTGCTCTAAAAATCCCTATTGCTGGCTAGTACCTGAATCTGCACAAAAGAGTGCAGAGTGTAGTATCAGTACAACCGACCCCATGTACTGAGTAAGTGCCGAGCCTAACCTCGACGAAGTAGTGACGAGGCTACGGCGGGGCTTTAACAATATGAACTGGAATAATATTATATAAAGCAAGAAAGAAATCTAAATAAATAAATGAACAAGTACTGCGATAACAATAAAATAACTCAACCGCCTTTTCCAAGCCTCAGCTATAACCAACTCTCAAGTAAATTTCCAAGTTTTCAAACCTTACTTTTAAATAATCACATGTATTGAATATAAGAAAAACTGTAGAGCAAATCAAGAGTTTCCAAATTATTTAAAGTTTAAAAATAAGTAAAAATATCATTTCCCCCCATTTTCACAGTCATGTTGCGGCGTGCAACATGATCCCACATATTCACAACATCATAATCAATTATCCACCCTTATCATACCAATTATCCACCCTTATCACACCGATTTTATTCACCCTTATCACACCAATTTATTCACCCTTATCACACCAATTTATGATTCAAAAGTTTCAAACAGAAAACAGTATAACCCGTAAACATTAACAACAACAATGTAAATAGCCAAGAAAATCGACATGAATATATATATATATATATATATATATATATATATATATATATATATATATATATATATATATATATATATATATAAAATGCCAACATAGTGTCAAACTTCTCAACATTTCTGTTCTCCCAAGAGAACCACATTCACAACCAATATTCTTCCAAAATAACCAAATAATATTTAACAGCAAAGTAATATGAGGCCTAGTAGTCATGGAAACAATAACTAACAAAGAACAATTAAGATCGAGATCAATTAAATTGGGGACGGGAAAAAGAATCATGTTTAACAGACTGTTTGGGTGGTGCATAGATACTCGTCACCTCACATATACACCACACCCATGCATTTCACATAGCAAACAAGTGGGGAGTCATATTCCCTCAAGTCAAAGTTAGACCAAATACTTACCTCAATTTCGCAGGTCACTCACTGCTCAATTACTGATTTTCCTTTTGAATTCACCTCTAACTTGCTCGAATCTAATCATAATCAACTCAATATCATCAATTAATGCTAAAGGAACTAACTTTATTGAAAAATATTATTTTTCCTAAGTTTTCTTAAAAAAAGTGAAAATCCGACCTCGGGCCCGCTTGGTCTAAACTCGGGGTTCGGACCAAATTACGTTTACCCATTCACCCACGAACCCAAATATACTATTAGTTTTGAAATCCGACCTTAATTCGATGTAAATATTCGATTTTTACAAAATTCCCTAATTTTACTCAAACCCTCAATTTTTACCATGAAAATTCTTGATTTTTTAATTTAAAAGTGATGAAAAACATTGGATAATTGAAAGAGTAGAGTTTAAAATTGATTACCAACACTTTGGGGATGAAATTGGGTGAAGAAAATCGTCTCTAGGGCTTGGTAGTTCGAAAAATACGAAGAAAAAGACTGCTGCCCGAATTGGTGTTTTAATAGGTTATGGTTGCTGTAATTTTTAAATTTATTTTTTAAAGCGTGGAGCACCAGTGCTCCATAAACTATTATGACAACAATTTTTTTTTACAAGTTGAAAACATCCCGAAGCCTACCTGAAACTCACCCGAGCCCTCGGGGCTCTAAACCAAACATGCACGCAAGTCTAAAAATATTTTACAGACTTGCTCGTGCGATCAAATCATGAAAATAATATGTAAAACTATGAATTTAACCTCAAAACTCATCATTTTTCTCAAGAATCCTTAACTTTCACTATTTCTCAACCGGACGTCCGAATCACGTCAAATAAACTTTGATTCTCACCAAATTTCACATATAGTATTCAAATACTATAATAAATCTGTACCGAGCTCCGGAACCAAAATACGGACCGATACCAATGGTTTCAAATAATATTTCTTTTCTTTAATTCATAAATATTTCAGCAAAATAATTTTCTTTCAAAAATTGATTTCTAAGGCTTGGGACCTCGGAATTCATTTTCGGGCATACGCCCGAGCCCCATATTTTACTGCGGACCTCCTGGGATCGTCGGAACACAGACCCTGGTCCGTTTACTCAAAATATTGACCAAAGTCAACTATAATCAAATTTAAATTCTAGAAATCACTATTTCTCATATTTTCACATAAAAGCTTTTCGGTTTCACGCCCGGACTGCGCACGCAAATTGAGGTATTAAGCCTATAACATAGTCTAAATTCATAAAATGACCCCTTGGGTCATCACAATCTCCACCTTTAAAACAAACGTTCGTCCTCGAACTGACATAGAAGATTACCTGAATTTGCAAACATGTGTGATATTTACTCTGCATGTCCGACTCGGACTCCCAAGTAGCTTCCTCAATGGGCTGGCCTCTCCACTGCACTTGAACTGAAGGATAACTCTTAGACCACAACTGACGAACCAGCCGGTCTAAAATAGCTATCGGTTCCTCCTCATAAGTCAAGTCTTTGTCCAATTGGACAGAGCTGAAATCTAACACGTGGGACGGGTCACCATGATGTTTCCGGAGCATAGACACTTGGAACACCGGATGAACTGAGGATAACCCTAGAGGCAATGCAAGTCTATAAGCTACCTCCCCCACCTTATCAAGAATCTCAAACGGCCCGATATACCTAGGGCTCAACTTTCCCTTCTTCCTAAAACTCATTAATCATCCCTAATTCAAGCTGGTTTCTCTCAAAATGCTCCCTACTCAGTGCTTTAGTAAAAATATCTGCAATTTGCTTGTCAGTAGCACAAAATTCAATTGAGATCATTCCCTTTTCATAATTATCCCTAAGGAAGTGGTGTCTAACATCTATGTGCTTGGTTCTTTTATGATGAACCTGGTTCTTTGTCATACTAATTGCACTAGTGTGTCACAGAAAATAGGAATGCATCCAACATCTATACCAAAATCCATGAGTTGTTTCTTGATCCATAGCAACTTAGCACAACATGAGGCTGCAACCACATATTCAGCCTCAGCAGTAGACAAGGCTACTGAATTTTGTTTCTTGGTGGCCCAAGACACAAGGCAAGAGCCCAAGAAGTGAGCCATGCCTGAAGTACTTTTCCTGTCAACCAGAAAACCTGCCTAATCAGCATCAGCATATCCTACAAGGTCGAAATTACTACCTTTAGGATACCAAAGGCATAAATCAGTAGTGCCCTTCAGATATCTCAAAATTCTCTTCACTGCAGTTAGATGGGATTCCTTTGGATTTGCCTGAAACCTAGCACACAGTCCTACACTGAACACTATATCAGGTCTATTGGCAGTGAGATATAATAGAGACCCAATCATCCCTCTGTATAGCTTTTAATCAACGGATGAACCAGGTTCATCCACATCTAATTTTGTAGTTGTGGCTATGGGGGTGTTTATTTCCTTTGAGTCTTCCATTTTAAATTTCTTGAGCAATTCT
>ML280609.1:3133-23027 GCA_005239495.1 Nicotiana undulata
TTTTTTGTTGTATAGTCTTCATGGCAGCGTTGTAGCTCGTACCTTTTATGTAGTTTCTTAGCAATCTTGTCATCCCATGTGATGTATGTTCATGATCAATATCTACCATTTATATTGATCTCGTTATCCCTTAAAGATAATTAGAAGGTTAGATAAAATGTACGTTGGTGCTTGGCAAGTATGGCCCGGGTGCTAGTCATGATCCTCCAGTTTGGGTCGTGACATATTGTGAGGAGGCTTTCAGGCCTTATATAAGGGAAGCTTTCAGGCCTATGTTGTGAGGAGGCTTTCAGAACTTATGTCGTGATGACGCCTATCGTGGAACCAAGCCAGCCGCTTAACTATAACGGTTCTAGGTTCGGTTATTGGAGAAAATGCTCATTTTTAATAAATCCAAATCAGTAATAGTGGAAAATTGATAATTTTGAAACCATTTAAGGAAGGAAAACAAAATTCAAATACTAAAGCCTCGGATCCGGTGTCACGCCGTCATGAGCTACTGGTACATAAACAAAACCCAATAGAAGAGGAAATGATCAACATAGTCTAAAAGTAATACGACAGGTGGAATAAGAGAAGAGATGATGAGATCACAGTCGCCAGCTGCTACCTCGTCAACTCCGATGAAACTGTTGCGACTCACTGACCAGAGCTGGATCTCAATGTACCTGGATCTGCACACAAGGTGCAGGGTATAACGTGAGTACACCAACTCAATAAGTAACGAAAATAACCTATGGACTGAGAGGTAGTGACGGACTAAACCTCTGCTAATTTTAACAACATCATATAGTTTGAACATGACAGTAATATAGTAGAAAGTAAACGAAATGCACCGACTTATGTCTATAAACTTGCATATGTTCGTGTAAAATCTGGAATGCTATGTATACATTATCCACTCTCATAAGGAAGTCCATTCAGTACTCGAATTGGCCATCAGGCACAGGGAAAATCCATCCCAGAATATGGATAAACATAGTGACATAGTCAATCGGTACTGAGGAAAAAGATAGGCCAATCCAGCCCCACGGAGAAGATCCATCTCCGGAACATTTCACTCGGACAAGATCCATACCCAGGGAATATCCATCCCTCAATATCAGTGCGCTCACTAGGGGTGTAAAGACTCTGGAGGGGCTCTTATAAGCCCAAGAGCTATATCAAACCAACAAAGGTATGATTCAAGGATCGCTGCGGTGTGCAGTCCGATCTCATAACTGTCTCAAAAATCCGGCTCTAGACCTCACTCAGTCAATACTTTCCAGTCTCACACATAATGCTCTCAAATATGTATAATTCAGCCCAAACAATGATAATGCAATATAATTAACAAATGCTGAGACTGAGGCATTAAGATGTATGCTACAATAGGATTGAGTGCATGATAGTAAATAACTACAGATAGAGACAACAACAATTGACCGTTTCAGTCTAAACACATTGGCATGAAGCCTTAGCAATTACACTTATCATGATTTCTAATATGTTCAAGGAAATCTCCGCCTTCGCAGTACAAATATCAGTGTGAATCAACCATTAGACAATGTCATGGGATGAGCCATGCTACAAATATTCGGTGTACGCTCGCATGCCCGTCACTTGGCAAGTGCGTCACCTAAATTAATATCAAATATCAGACAGTTTGGGGTTTCGAACCCTCAGTTCAAAGGTTGAAGACGTTACTTACCTCAAAACTGGCTAAAACACTACTCCGCAGTGCCTTTGCCTAGAAATTCGACCTCCGAGCGCTCCAAATCACAAGACTCCCACTGAAAATCTCTCCAAAATCTCCCTTCTCCCGAGCTCTCTAATGGAGTTTTGAAAAATGGCTAAAAACCCTCGTTTTTTAACTTAAAGTTTTCTACCAAGTGATTCCTTCTATGCGATCGCGGACATCCAGTCACGATCGCGGAGAGAAAAATCCAACGGCTCCTCAGAGACCCTATGTGATCGTGGAATACTCCACGCGATCGCGAACCTCCACCCTACAGACTATTGCGATCGCATCCACCACTACGCGATCGCGAAGAACTACTGGACCCCTAGCCTCGCGGCCCTTCACCTTGCGCGATTGCAGACTTCGCCACGCGATCGCACTGCACACTCTCCTCAACCCACGCGATCGCGAACCTGACCAAGAGATTGCGGAGAACAACCTCTCATACTTATGCGATCGCAAAAACTTTACTGCGATCACGGAGAACAAATTCGACCCCCCACTCAGCTAAGCCTACGCGATCGCAGGATACCCCTCGCGATTGCGGAAGAGGAAACCAGAACCAAGAAACACTAGAAATCTGCCATCTTCCAAGGCCAAAAGTTGGTACGTTAACCACCCGAAACACACCCGAGGCCCTCGGGACGTCAACCAAACATACCAATATGTCCTAAATGATCATTCAAACTTAGTAGAGCCTTCGAAACATCAAAAACAACATCAAAGCTCCAAAAATTCATCGAATTCAAGCCTATGAACATTGAAATTTCTAAATTCCACCAACGATGCCGAACCTACCAGAAACAACTCTGATTGATCTGAAATTTTGCAGACATATCCAAAATGATATTAGAACCTATTCCAACTGTCAAAATTCCATTCCGACCCCGATAGCCTATTTTCCACGCCAACCGTAAATCGACAAAAACTAACTTTCGCCAATTCAAGCCTAATCCTACACCGGACATCACAAAAACATTCCGAACACACTCCTTAGTCCAAAATCACTTAATGAAGCTACTCGAACCATAAAATCAGCATTCCGAGGTCGTTTACCAATAAGTCAACTCTTAGTTGACTTTTCCCATTTTAAGGCTATTTTTAAAAGCTAAATGGCTAAACTCTCACTACAACCATTCTAATTTCAAGCCTACCAACTCTAACACATCAATAACAGTATAACCAATCTATAACAAGTCCATAACATCAATTATAATGTAGGTTCTACGAAACGACGGACCAGGTCGTTACATTCTCCCCCTTTTAAACAAACGTTCATCCTCGAACGGGTCTAGAAACATACCCGGAGCCTCAAAAAAGTGAGGATGTCTGCTTCGCATCTCCCGCTCGGTCTCCCAAGTAGCCTCCTATACCGGCTTGCCTCTCCACTGTACCTTCACTGATGCTATCTCCTTAGATCTCAGCCTTTTGACCTCATGAGCCAAAATTGCTACTGGCTCCACCTCATATGACATATCCCCCTCGAGCTGAACTGTGCTGAAGTCTAAAACATGAGACGGGTCACCAACATATTTTTTGAGCATCGACACATGAAACACCGGATGAACACTCGATAAGCTGGGTGGCAAAGCAAGTCTATAAGCCACCTCTCAAATCTTCTGAAGCACCTCAAATGGACCAATGAACCGGGGACTAAGCTTTACCTTCTTCCCGAACCTCATGACAACCTTCATGGGTGACACCTTCAGCAATACCTTATCACTCTCCATGAAAGACACGTCCCGAACCTTCCGGTCTGCATAGCTCTTCTGTCTGGACTGAGCCGTGCGAAGTCGCTCCTGAATCAACTTCACCCTTTCCAATGCATCCTGAACCAAGTATGGGCCTAACAATCTAGCCTCACCTACCTCAAACCAACCAATCGGAGATCTACAACTCCTACCATGTAAAGCCTTGTACGGCGCCATCTAAATACTAGACTGGTAGCTGTTATTATATGTGAACTCCGCTAATGGAAGAAATTGATCCCATGAACCACCAAAATCAATCACACAGGCACGCAACATGTCCTCTAGGATCTGAATAGTCCGCTCTGACTGCCCGTCGGTCTGGGGATGAAATGTTGTGCTCATCTCTACCTGAGTACCCATACCTCTCTGCATAGCCCTCCAAAACTGAGAAGTGAACTGAGTACCTCTGTCAGAAATAATAGAAACTGGGACCCAATGCAGTTGGACAATCTCCCTGATGTAAATACCAGCTAACCTCTCCGAAGTATAAGTAGTACTGTCAGGAATGAAGTGTGCAGACTTGGTCAGTCGATCCACAATAACCCAAATAGGGTCAAATCCCTTCGAAGTACGTGTAAGCCCAACTACAAAGTCCATGGTGATCCGCTCCCACTTCCACTCCAGAATGACTAACTCCTGAAGCAACCCACCTGGCCTCTGGTGCTCATACTTGACCTGCTGACAGTTGAGGCACTGTGCTACATACTCCACAATATCTCTCTTCATCCGCCTCCACCAATACTGTTGTCTCAGGTCCTGGTACATCTTCGCGACACCTGGATGGATGGAATACCGCGAGCTATGGACCTCTGCCAATATTGACTCCCGCAGACCATCTACGTCGGGCACACAAATATGGCCCTGCATCCTCATAACCCTGTCATCATCAATAGTCACATCCCTGACATCATCTCGACGGACCTTGTCCTGAAGAACCAACAAATGACAGTCATCATACTGGCGTGCTATAATCTGATCATATAGAGAAGACCGGGAAACCATGCTAGCTAACACCCGCGAAGGCTCTGACAAATCCAATCTCACAAGCTGCCCCGCTAAGGCCTGAACATCACGTGCTAAGGGTCGCTCTGCTGCTGAAAGATAGGCTAGACTTCCCAAACTCCCTACCCGGCGACTCAGGGCGTCGGCCACCACATTGGCCTTCCCCGGATGATATAGAATAGTGAGGTCATAATCCTTAAGAAGCTCCAACTATCTCCTCTGGCGCAAATTCAAATCCTTCTACCTCAGCAGATACTACAAACTGCGATGATCGGTATAAATCTCACACTAGACCCCGTACAAATAATGATGCCAGATCTTTAAGGCATGAACAATAGCAGCTAGCTCAAGATCGTGCACTGGATAGTTCTTCTCGTGCACCTTCAACTGTCTGGACGCGTAGGAAATCACCCTACCGTCCTGCATCAAAACCACTCCCAAGCCAACTCTAGAAGCATCACAATAGACTGTGTAAGAACCCGATCCAGTAGGAAAAACTAATACCGGAGTTGTGGTCAATGCTGACTTGAGCTTCTGAAAGCTCTCCTCGCACTCATCAGACCATCTGAATGGAGCACCCTTCTGGGTCAATCTGGTTAGTGGTGAAGCAATAGAAGAGAATCCCTCCACAAAGAGACAGTAATAACTCGCCAAACCAAGGAAACTCCTAATCTCTGTAGCCGAGGATGGTCTAGGCCAACTCTGCACCACCTCTATCTTCTTCGGGTCCACCTGAATACCCTCACTAGACACCACGTGACCCAAGAAAGCTACTGAACTAAGACAGAACTCACACTTGGAGAACTTTGCATAAAGCTTCTCCTCTCTCAACCTCTGCAACACATTCCACAAGTGCTGAACGTGCTCCTCTTGGCTACAAGAATACACCATGATGTTGTCAATGAACACAATAATGAATTAATCAAAGTAAGTCCGAAACACGCTATTCATCAAGTGCATGAACACGGCTGGGGAATTGGTCAGCCCAAAAGACATAACCAAAAACTCATAGTGACCGTATCTGGTCCTGAAAGCAGTCTTCAGAATATCATAATCCTGAATCTTCAACTGGTGATACCCCGATCTCAAGTCAATCTTGGAGAACACCTTAGCTCCCTGAAGCTGATCAAATAAGTCATCAATGCGAGGAAAAGGATACTGTTTCTTCACCGTAACCTTATTTAGCTGCCTGTAGTCAATGCACATGCACATAGAACCATCCTTCTTCTTTACGAACAACACCGATGCACCCTATGGTGATACACTAGGCCGAATGAACCCCTTATCAAGGTGTTCCTGAAGCTGCTCCTTCAATTCCTTCAACTCTGCAAGGTCCATGCGGTAAGGCGGAATAGAGATAGGTTGGGTGCTTGGTAACAAGTAAATACCAAAGTCAATGTCCCTGTCAGGTGGCATTCCTGGCAGGTCTGCAGGGAATACATCCGGAAACTCACGGACCACCGGAACAAAATCAATAGAAGTAGCCTCACTACTAACATCCCTCACAAAGGCTAGATAAGACTCACATCCCTTCCCAATCATATGCTGAGCCTATAGACAGGAAATCTCCCTACTAGGCGCATACTCCACCGAACCTCTCCACTCAATTCTTGGCAATCCGGGCATGGCTAAGGTCAAGGTCTTGGCATGACAGTCAAGAACAACATGGCACGAAGATAGCCAATCCATGCCCAATATCACATCGAAGTCAACCATACTAAGCAATAATAAGTCTGCCCGGGTCTCCAAACCCCCAATAGATATAACGCAAGATCGGTCCACCCGGTCCACCACAATAGTATCCCCTACCGGAGTCGACACATGAACAAGTGAAATCAAGGACTCACGGGGCATATCCAAGAAATGTGCAAAATATGATGAAACATATGAATACGTAGAGCCAGGATCAAACAATACCGAAGCATTTAAGTGACAGATGGAAATAATACCTGTAATCACTGCATCTGAAGCTATGGCCTTTGGTCTGGCCGGAAGTGCATAGAAACGGGCCTGTCCTCCACCTGATCGACCTCCCCCTCTAGTGCAGCCTCGGACTGACTGACCTCCACCCTTGGCTGCCTGGGCGGGTGGTGTAGAAACTGGTGCCAAAGCTGGAGGCTGGCTCCTCTGCTGAAAAGAACTACCAGAAAGGCGCGGACAATAACTCTTGATGTGACCTGGATCCCCACACTCGAAACAACCCCTCTCAGCAAAAGACGGTGGGGACTAAAGGGAACCCCTGGAGCTAGAGTAGCTGCTAGAAGAGCCATGTGCTGAAGAACCCTGAACTGACTGTGGCCTGGATGAGCTCTAGGCTAGAAGTGCACTGAATGATGAACGACCTGGATGAGAACTACGAGGGCCGTGTCCAGATGAAGTACCACTGTAAACTGGACGAGCTGGCTGAGGAGGTCTGAACGGACGACCTCTGTTATACTGAGTCTAGCCTCCCGAGTGAACACCACCATAACTGCCAGATCCTCGAGGCCTCTTTGGCTCCCTCTCAACACGCTCCTGGAGGCGCACTGACTCAATCTCCCTGGCTATGTTAACTACCTCCTCAAAAGAAGCCCCAGATACCCTCTCCCTAGTCAGAAAGATCTGTAACTGATACGTAAGACCATCAACAAACCTCCGGATCCTCTCTCTGTCTGTGGGAACTAGCTAGATGGCATGAGGGGCTAACTTAGAGAACCTCATCTCGTACTGCGTCATGGTCATGTCTCCCTGACGCAACTACTCGAACTCTCTACGCAGCTCCTCTCTGCGAGATTGTGGTATATACTTCTCCAAAAAGAGAATAGAGAACTGGTGCCAGGTAAGGGGCGCTGCATCAGTGGGTCTCTTCCTCTCATAGGCCTCCCACCAAGCAAGTGCAGCTCCTGAGAACTGGAAAGTCGTAAATGGAACTCCGCTGGCCTCTAGTATCCCTGCTGTGCATAGTATCCTCTAACACTTGTCGAAGAAGGACTGGGCATCCTCGCCCTCTGTACCACTAAAAGTCGGAGGCTGGAGTCTACTGAACCTCTCCAACCTACGCTGCTCATCATTAGTTAAAGCTCGGACCATATAATCCTGTACCAGAGTAATAGGCTGCACTGGAACTGCCCCAGGTGTCTGACGTCCCTGGGTGACCTACTCAGGTGTCCGGGCAGCTGGAGTTTGAATGCTTTCCCCGGCCTGAGAAGTAGTAGCAGTAGTGAACATTGCAACGGCATGTGCCAAGCTGGTGTACGCCGTCAAAATCTGAGCTAGGGTCTCTTGAAGACCCAAAATCACTATGGGCACTGCTGGTGCCTGAGCCTGCCCCGCTGGAATCTCAGCTGCGGGGACCTGATCTTGGGCAACGGGAAAGTCCACAGGTGCTTCCCCAACTGCTGTGCGGGCTGCACCCCTCCCTTTGACATGACCACGACCACGACGGTCCCAACTTCTGACTGGTTTTACTGGTGTCTGATCACCTCTATCGGTAGCACGAGTCCTCACCATCTGTGAGAGAATGAAACAACAGAAGTTTAGTTCTAGGATTCAACAGAGTCGCACGACATAATTCAAAAATGTGGAATTTTCCAAAGGGTTCTGTAGCCTCTTGAAGATAAGTACAGACGTCTCCGTACCGATCCGCAAGACTCTACTAAACCTGCTCATGACTGGTGAGACCTATTCAACCTAGGGCTTTGATACCAACTTGTCACGACCTAATTTCGGAGTCGTGATGACGCCTGTCATGGAACCAGGCCAGCCGCCTAACTATAACGGTTCTAGGTTCGGGTATTGGAGAAAATGCTCATTTTTAATAAATCCAAATCAATAATAGTGGAAACTTCATAATTTGGAAACCATTTAAGGAAGAAAAACAAAATTCAAATACTACAGCCTCGGATCTAGTGTCACGCCGTCATGAGCTACTAGTACATAAACAAAACCCAAAATAAGGGGAAATGATCAACATAGTCTAAAAGTAATATGACATGTAGAATAAGAGAAGAGATGACGAGATCACGGTCGCCAGCTGCTACCTCGTCAACTCCGATGAAATTGATGTGACTCACTGACCAGAGCTGGATCTCAATTTACCTGAATCTGCACACAAGGTGCAGGGTATAATGTGAGTACACCAACTCAATAAGTAACGAAAACAACCTATGGACTCAGAGGTAGTGACAGACTAAACCTCCGCTAATTTGAACAACAACATATAGTTTGAACATGGCAGTAATATAGTAGAAAGTAAACGAAATGCACCGAGTTATGTCTGAGGAAAAGGAAATAGGCCAATCCAGCCCCACGGAGAAGATCCATCTCCGTAACAAGACACCACAAAGAAGATCCATCTTTGGAACATATCACTCGGACAAGATCCATGCCCAGGGAAGATCCATCCCTCAATATCTATGCGCTCACTAGGGGTGTAAAGACTCCGGAGGGGCTCCTATAAGCCCAAGAGCTATATCAAACCAACAAAGGTATGATTCAAGGATCGCTGCATTGTGCAGTCCCATCTCATAACTGTCTCAAAAATACGGCTATAGGCCTCACTCAGTCAATACTTTCCAGTCTCACTCACAATGCTCTCAAATATGTATAATTCAACCAAAAAAATGATAATGCAATATAATTAACAAATGCTGAGACTGAGGCATTAAGATGTATGCTACAACAGGACTGAGTGCATGATAGTAAATAACTACAGATAGAGACATCAACAATTGACTGTTTCAGTCTAAACACATTGGCATGAAGCCTTAGCAATTACACTTATCATGATTTCTAATATGTTCAAGGAAATCTCCGCCTTCGCAGTACAAGTATCAGTGTGAATCAACCATTAGAGAATGCCATGGGATGAGCCAGGCTACAAATATCCGGTGTACGCTCGCATGCCCGTCACTTGGTAAGTGCGTCACCTAAATTAACATCAAATATCAGACAGTTTGGGGTTTCGAACCCTCAGTTCCAAGGTTGAAGATGTTACTTACCTCAAAACCGGCTAAAACACTACTCCGCAGTGCCTTTGCCTCGAAATGCGACCTCTGAGTGCTCCAAATCACAAGACTCCCACTGAAAATCTCTCCAAAATCTCCCTTCTCCTAAGCTCTCTAATGGAGTTTTGAAAAATGGCTAAAAACCCTCATTTTTTAACTTAAAATTTTCTGCCCAGTGATTCCTTCTATGCGATCGCGGACATCCAGTCGCGATCGCGGAGAGCAAAATCCAACGGCTCCTCAGAGACCTTATGTGATCGCGAAATACTCCACGCGATCGCGAACCTCCACCCCACAACCTACTGTGATCGCATCCACCACTACGCGATCGCGAAGAACTACTGGACCCCTAGCATCACGCGCCCTTCACCTTACGCCATCGCAGACTTCGCCACGTGATCGCACTGCACAAACTCCTCAACCCACGCGATCGCGAACCGGACCAAGCGATTGCGGAGAACAACCTCTCATACTTATGCGACCGCGAACACTTTAATGCGGTTGGGGAGAAAAAATTCTACCCCCCACTCAGCTAAGCCTATGCGATCGCAGGATACCCCTCGCGATCGCGGAAGAGGAAACCAGAACCAAGAAACACCAGAAATCTGCCATATTCCAAGGCCAAAAGTTGGTCCGTTAACCACCCGAAACACACCCGAGGCCCTCGGGACCTCAACCAAACATACCAATATGTTCTAAATTATCATTCAAACTTAGTCGAGCCTTCGAAACATCAAAAACAACATCAAAGCTCCAAAAATTCATCGAATTCAAGCCTATGAACATTGAAATTTCTAAATTCCACCAACGATGCCGAACCTACCAGAAACAACTCCGATTGATCAGAAATTTTGCAGACATATCCAAAATGATATTACTAACCTATTGCAACTGTCAAAATTCCATTCCGACCCCGATAGCCTATTTTCCACTGCCAACCGAAAATCGCCAAAAACTAACTTTCGTCAATTCAAGCCTAATCCTACATCGGACATCACGAAAACATTCTGAATACACTCTAAGTCCCAAATCACTTAATGAAGCTACTCGAACCATAAAATCAGCATTCCGAGGTCATTTACCAATAAGTCAACTCTTAGTTGACTTTTCCCATTTTAAGGCTATTTTTAAAAGCTAAATGGATAAACTCTCACTACAACCATTCTGATTTCAAGCCTACCAACTATAACACATCAATAACAGTATAACCAATCTATAACAAGTCCATAAAAACAATTATAATGCAGGTTCTACGTAACGACAAACCGGGTCGTTATAGGAGTTTAAGAAAAAAATAAAGATATTTGGAATTTGTGATCCTAAACAATTCAAAAAGTTGTTCAGAGTATTCGTGTGGTTATAAAAACTTCTCATTAAGGGTATAATTGAAAGTTTAAGCTAAAGTGTTTCCAACTTTAGAAAGGGGTCATTCTTTTTGGAACGAACCAAAAAGAAAATAGGTTCACATAAACTGGAACGGGGGGAGTATATTTTATCGATATGTGTAATTTATTTTATTATAGTATACCAAAAGATATGCTCCTATTCTAATAGAGTTTATAAGAACTAATAACCATCCGAAGTGGTAAAACTTTTATATCTTGTCGTGATCAAATTCATATATAATTGTGAGCACAAGATATGGAAACCCGTCTCATTGAATTTACTTCATTCTCGTTCCCTTAAGAGAATGTGGTAAAAGAATGTGATAAGTCTGAAAGAACTATAAAAGTATCAACGGACGTGGACGTGAGTAGAAAAACTTATAATCGTCACCATTGTGGTAATGAGAACAACAAAGATTATCAAAATAATCCTTCACTTTGTGAAAGTAATGTTTGTCATCGATTTAACATGAGATTTTGTAAAGCACATACAGACGATTATGGTCCATTCATGATGTGAATGTGACAACATGTGAATTAAGAATACATATTCATACTTGGAAGAATATGAACATGCTAGTGGTAGTGAATATACCACACTTACCTTTAGAATGAGGTTTGAGATGAAATAGGAAAATAATTTATTGTTATATCATGGATGGTCATTGATCACGTACCTATTGTGATTATGCCAAAATATTATTGTAGTGTGATTATTACATGGCAAAAGTAATGGAAGAACATATCTTACCTACAATGATTTTGACCATGACTATAATGGTATAACTTTCTCCTTACAACAACAACAACATACCTAGTGAAATCCCACTAGTGGGGTATGGGGAGAGTAGAGTTGTCACGACCCCAAATCCTAACAGGTCGTGCTGGCGCCTATCGTGGAACTAGGCTAGACAACCATCACATAACTACTCATTTGTTCTATTATAATATTATAAAAATCAATAACAAGCAGCAACAGAGTATAAAATAATTGTTTTAAGTATTTACGCCCCAATAATATAAACTAACTGTCTAACAATTTTCCCAAGAATAGACTCAATCGATCACGAGCATCTAAGAATAATACTAACCCTGCTAATGTCATAAATAATTTCTAGAAACAAAATACTAAATAAGGAAGGGGAAATGGAGAAGCTGCGGACGCTGGACATCTACCTCGAAATCCCCAAGCTGATGATAACAAACTCGGACGACTACTGCTCCGAACCAGTACCTGGATCTACACACAGAGGTTTAAGGAGTAATGATGAGTACGCCAACTCAGTAGTGATGAAAATAAATCACAGTCTGAGAAATAAGAAACACACAACACAGATACATCATGTAACGACCCGACCGATCGTTTTGTGTATTCGGACCCTGTTCCCCTGAATAAGACTTCCCATAGAGGCTTATAGTGATTTATGACTTGCGGGGATGGGTGGTTAGGGATTTGGAAGTGTGTAGAACTGAATAGGAACACTTTGTTCCTTAAGGTTGGCTTTTAAGGCCAAGTTTGACTTCAGACAACATTTTGAGCAAACGACCTCGAAATCAAGTTTCGACGGTTCCAGTAGCTTCGTATGAATATTTTGGACTTTTGCGTATGTCCGGAATGGGTTTTGGATGACCCGGGAGCGTTTCGACGCCAAATAGCGAAAATAGAGTTTCCTTAAGTTCATAATTTGGTTTGGAACATGTTTTTGTGTTATCGAGGTCCGAATGGAGTTCCAAGATTGAGAATAGTTCCGTTATGTCATTTATGACTTGCCTGCAAAATTTGGTGTCATTCCGAGTAGTGTAGTTCGGTTCGGCGCATTGAAATCGAATTCAAGAACATAAAGTTCTTAAGTTTGATTCTAGGGGTTTTGAGGCGTGATTTTGAGTTTTAGCGTTGTTTTGGGTGTTCCGAAGGCTCGAGCGAGTCCGTAATATGATTTAGGACTTGTTGGTATAATTGCAGGGGGGCTCGGGTGGGCCCAGGTGCCTCCCGGACACCAAACGAGGCCCAAAACCAGCAGCTTCAGTTGCTGGTGCACCAGATATGGTGTGACCGCACGTGCGGTTTCCCAGATCGCAGGTGAGAGACTGCCCCTGCGGTCAAGGCCTCGCAAGTGTGGACCCAGGGGAGATGGTCCAAAACCACAGGTGCAGACCTTTTTCCGCAGGAGCAGATCCACTGGTGCGGGATTCGCTCCGCAGGTGGGATCCCAGGTCTCTTTGCCAACTTCCGCAGGTGCGAGCCTTGGCTCGCAGGTGCGGTCCTCGAGCCGTAGGTGCGATATCACTGAAGGCAGTGAGCTCATTTAATACGGGACTTAACCATTTTTCACCATTTCTTCTCCACCATAGGCAATTTTGAGAGCTCACAAGAGGGTATTCGGCCTAGCTACTAAGAGGTAAGTAATTTCCATTTAAATGTTAGTTTACTACATCAAATCTTAGGTAGATTAACACCCAACTAGTGTAAATCAAAGGGTTAGAGTGGAAACCTAGGGTTGATAAATTTTAGAGAATTTCACCACTTTTCTACCATGAAATCATACAAAAACTATATATTAATGATCCTTAGGCTATGGGTGAGTGTTTTCTTCGAAAATTTTCGGAATCTGAGCATGTGGGCACCGGGGGTGAATTTTGGGATTTCTTAAAGAATGATGAATTTACTAAATAAGTAGGAGGATTTCCATACCTTGAGCATGAATTGATATATTTGTATAATATTTGGCTAGTTTCGATTCCTCGGGTGTAGAGTTTGGAGTTTCGGGCGCGTTCTTGGTCCGAGAAGTAGGTTCGACACAAGGTGAGTCTCCTTTCCAACCTTGTAAGAGGGAATTGTACCCATAGGTAATTATAAATGATTGAAATGTCCTTAATTTCGGGGGCTACACACGCACGAAGTGACGAGAGTCCGTGCGTAGCTACTACTATACCATGTCGGGTAGTTTTTAGGACTCACGAGCATGATTATTATGCCTTGCATGTACTCCTAACTGTATCTTGAGTTGTTTAATTTCCTTGAACTAGCATGAGAATATTAGGAAGTTATATTCAAGTTTACTGTTGCCTAAATTCTTGTTTTCTAAGTATATTGTCTATTAAATTCCTGAACATCCTGATGATTCTGTGTATATATATGAGCACCCGCGTCACATGTATGATTCGTGAGCGGGGTAGCCTTATAATTATGTCAACCACGTCGCATGATCGATTCGCGAGCGGGTTAATAGATGCATCTATGGTTCGATCCGTTTGACCCTCGGCAGTGCACATTTATTTTTGCGTCGCTTCGGCCATACGCCTCGGCATACTATATGCTATGTATTTGACTGAGAGTCTTATTATTATTATCAAATGAACTGTTCTATGTGTAAGGGAACTTGGGACTTTTATTATAATTTTTACTTGGCATATTGCGGGTAGGTTGTAAATCATATACTTGATATTCCATGTCTTCTTGATTTCCATGACTGCTAATCATGTCTAGATTTATTAATTATACTATTGTTAATGACCCTAGTGAGTAAAACGTCTACCTCTCATCACTACTTCTTCGAGTTTAGACGGGATACTCACTGGGAACATATTTGTTTATATGTACTCATGCTACGCTTCTATACTTAATTGTACAGATTCTGAGGCTGGTGCATCTGGTTATCATGCCGGAGCGCGATCTTGAGGGTACTTCCTGGACTAGACTACACGGTGAGTTGCTCTTCCTGGCGTTCCTCAGCAGCACTGTGGAGTTTCTACTATTTTTGGATATTTCTGTCTACCCTTTTTCAGACAGTTGTACATTTATCTTGTCTATTTTTTTTTGTATATTCCACTAGTCGCCTGTGGACTTGTGACACTAGATCTTGGACACGTAGTAGATTTTCTAGTATTTTACTATACTGTAGATGTTGGAAAATGATTTTTTTTGAGTTACATTGAATTACGTTCCCTCACTTAACAGCTTTCATTAAATGATTTCTTAACTTAAAATTTGACAAGTACTTAAATATCCAAATAAGTAAGGTAATCTTGTTAGTAAACTGGTGTTGGCTTGCCTGATTCCGGTGTTGGGCGCCATCACGACTTGAGTTGGAATGTGGGTCGTGACACATCAATCCACAAAATAGTAAAACATCAAGTCTCAATACAGTAAACATAAGTTCGAAAACTAGTTTTCATGAAATCCTTTGAAACAAGTATATTTTCAATATATCTTAGTAAAACTCCCCGTAAAATTAGTTTGAAAAATGACGTGACTCATAGTCAAAAACTCGGTAAAATTTTATCATAAAACTGCCCCTCGGGCCATAATCATCACTCGTAACAATTTCCCTCAGCACCTCACCATCACTCAGTATCAGCCCCGCGGGCAACCTCATTGTCACTCATGCACTCGCACTCAGTAGATACATACGCTCACTAGGGGTGTGTATAGACTCCGGAGGGGCTCCTACAACCCAAGCGCTATAAACAAGCCACATCATGGCATAAATCACTCTCAGGCACTTGGCCTCTCTCATATCATAACATCCTCACAACATTGGCCCTCGACCTCACTCATTCATACACTCTCATCATGCCACTCGGGCCATGAATAAAACAGGGTTCTCGACCCAAAATAGTATTTCATTTCAAGAAATAGTAATATCATCAAATAGGAGTGTTAACAATTTCATTAGAAATATTGAGTGTAAAATCATAGTTTCAAAGTGAGGAATATCAGTAAAAATAGCCCCCAAGGGGTTAAAACAGATCGGCACTAGGCCCCAAACTTGGCTTACAACCCAAACATATCAAATCATAGTAGTACTATAGAGAATAGGCTTTAAAAGCAGTTTCACAACTCAATAATTGCCTAAAAAGGAACATTTTTCCAAATTTCCAATTCGTGCACGCCCCACACTTGTCATCCAGTGTGTGCGTCACTCCAAATCCGTGAAAGGATGTAAAGTTCGGGGTTTCATACCCTCAGGACAGGATTTAAAGACATTACTTACCTCAAACTAGCCCGAAAAGCTACTCTGCAACCCGCTTGCCTCTCGTATCAACTTCCGAGTGCTCCAAACCTACCAAGATCAGATTTTTATCATCAAATTATGCTAAAGGAATGAATTCCAATTGAAAAGTACCAATTTTAGCATAAAACCCAAATTTAGCCAAAACCCGACCCCCGGGCCCGCGTCTCGGAACTCGACAAATTTTATATCAAAATGTTCTTCATCATCTCACAAGTCAGTACATATAAAGAACGTTAAAATCGGAGTTCGTTTGACCCCTCAAATCATCCCCTAAAGGTCTCATAATCTCAAGCCCTAACTTCACCCTTTTTCTACTGATTTTCACAGATTAAATACTGATAATAAGGTCTTTAATCACTTATAATTGAGTTAATAAGTCCCAAAAGCTTACCTCAACGATGCACCAACGTTTCCTCCTTCAAAATCCCTAAAAACCCTCGAAACCCGCACAACAAAAAAGGGGTTAAAATTCGCAAAGTCTCCTTTTTATACTTTCTGCCCAGGGATTTCCGCACCTGCGAACTTGCACCTGCGCATATGACTTAAACGCTCGCTTTCGGCACCTGCGGTTGCTTCTTCGCACCTGCGACCCCTTCACGAACAGCCAAATTCCACACCTGCGCAAGGTCTTCGCACCTGCGGACCTCGCGCCTGCGGTCCTCCTTCCGCTGGTGCGACCACACCAGCAATGGTGCACCAGCAACAAATTTGCTGCATTTTTTTCCAAGTTAAATTCCCCGTTAACCATCCGAATAGATTTCGAGCCCCTCGGGACCCCAACCAAACTTACCAACACATCATATATGGTCATTCAAACTTAGTTGCACTCTCAAAACACCAAAACCAACATCAGAACACCAAATTTACATCGGATTCAAGCCTAAGAACATTGATATTTCGAAAATCCACCAACGACGCCGAAACTATCCAAAACAACTCCGATTGACCTGAAATTTTGCGGACAAGTCCAAAATGACATTACGAACCAGTTCCAACTGTCGAAATTCCATTCCGACCCCGTTAGCCTATTTTCCACTGCCGTCCGGAAATCGCCAAAAACTAACTTTCGCCAATTCAAGCCTAATTCTACACCGGACATCACAAATTTATTCTAAACACACTCCTAAGTTCCAAATCACCTAACAAAGCTATCCGAGCCATAAAATCCGCATTCCGAGGTCGTTTACCAATAAGACAACTCTCAGTTGACTTTTTCCCATTTTAAGGCTCTTTTAAAGGCTAATTGACTGCACTCTCACTACAACCATTCGACTTCAAGCCTACCAACTCTTATGCATCAAGAACAGTATAACCAACCTATGACAAATCAATAACAGTAATTATAGTGCAGGTTCTACGTAATGACCGGCGGGTCGTTATAGGAAGCCCCATAAAAGTCCCGAGTCAATCTATTTAATTTAAAATTATTTCAGTTTTATAATTGCATTACTTCAACTTCAAAAGTAATCATGCGCAAATATTTAAGAGTTTATTTTTTGGAAAGCATATTCTTAAGGAAATACCCATGTCACGTTGAGTTTATGGTCACAGTTAATCTAAAAGGCATAAACACTTCAACAATGTTAATTAATAACAGAAGCAGTCTTTTTTTTTCTTATGAGCAAGATGCACATTATTCGAAAATCTTTAATCAATAAATATACTTAGTGATTATTTTCAATATATTAGTAAGGAAAAGCTTTCTATTGCAAAAGTAGAATCCCATTATGATATTTACACGTACAGATTTCACTTTACTTAACACCGGAAACAAAGTTCTGATTAGTATAAGCAAACTCATAATTTGTCACTTGGCATAAATGAATTTTCTACATTAATTAGAGAGTTTGGAAAAATAGAATGGCAATATCTAGAAAAATAACATAAAAATAACTTAGTGCAGAATTGTACTAGAAGAAATGTCACCACAACAAAATAATATAAAAGTATTGGGAATCAATCTAAAGAAATATTTTTAAGAAAAAATAACTTCAATCATACATATAAAGTTCAAATTCAGATTGGAAAATATATAGATCAAAACCTAAATAGATCCAGCGTCATATTTGCAGATTATAATTCTATTTTGGAACCAATAAACAAAATAAAATTGCAAAATAGATTGGAAATCAAGTAAATTAAATTTGCAAGTCTTATATCTTGACTGTAGGTGCATGAATTCTACTGTAACATTGCAAAGCAACTGAATTATATCTTGACCGTAGGCGCGTGAATTCTACTGTAGCATTGCAAAACAACTGAATGACTGCTGTTTACAACCACAAGCTAGTTTAACCGCAGATCAATTGAAAAAATATTCTCATAAGTTAGGATAACAAAAAATGGAAGCAACAAATTTAGTACTTAATCTGTTGAACAAAAATATTTCTCAGTTTATAGATTATGAATACCACATGGATCATCTCATGTGAACAAATTTCTAGCATTGAGTTCACTCATTTTTTTTTTTTTGATAAATATTGAGTTCACTCGTTGAGGTGTGTAAAGAGCATACATCACTATAAACCAATGCAACTCGATCAAAAACCACAAAAATAGTTAGTCTTGCAGAATTTTTTTATTTATATATAACTTGTTTTTATTTTGTCAGAAAATTATTTGGAGCAGGAGATCTTGACTTGTGTAAAAATTAATTAATTTTCATGTATAAAACTTAGACGTATTAATTAATTAAAGAATATAAGGAAATAATAATAAAGCTTTTACAAATTAAAGATACAATGTATGTACAAAACAGGACTCGTACATAGCTAAAATAGGAAAATATTTAGTAGTAAATATTATAGTTGATTTTAAATTCTTAAATATAAGAAAAAATTAAATTATTATTTTTCCTTGTATAAAATCTATTTTTAAAGGGTAAACACGGCGAACAATATTTTACTAAGAGTTTTCGTGCTTTTAATATAGTATAAATATAAATCAATAGGTACGTACTTTTCGCGTGTACCCTATATTCATGAGTACATAACTTTTAAATATTTCATATCTATATTAACCAGTGTGTATGAGTTACTAAAATATTACAAGAAAAAATATAAGGTCCTAAAATTGATGAATGTTAATCCTATTTTATCTAATTAGTTATTTAAGAGCTCAATTATTTGTTCATTTTAATATCAAAAGTTTGTTGCCTTTATAAGTTTTCAAATTATGGACAGTCTATTTGATTGTACTTTTGACCATTTCCTTCCCTTGTATTATATGCACATCCTTTCGGAAATATAATACGTACACATTTAGTTTTCAAATTTAGTTTTGAGACATTTTCGTTCCTATACCATATAGGAAACTATATTACTAAATATGTTCATGATTTGAAAATTACTCGCTTTGTTAATAGTTTTTTTACAAAACAGATACAATGCATTAAATACAGAATCTTAGTAGATATAATCTTCCTATTTAGGCGCTAAAATTAAAGAAGTAAATATTCTTTCAGATATTTCATTAAATAAGGAATCATTGTAGTATTAAAATTCCTTATTTAGGTGCGCTAATATTGGGGAATTAAAGATTCTTTCAGAAATTTTCAAACGCAAATCACGCTGTATTAATTTTCGTCTCTTTCTATTCAATGTACCCAGTTTGTAGATATTTTGTAGATAAATTGTAGATTATTTGTATTTTGATTGTAGATGCTTTGTTTTTTGTTTTCACAAATTAAAAATGACTAAAACTTCTACAAATCTTCTGCAAAAAACGCAATTATGTCGAAAATCCCAATTAAACTACAATCGAATGAGAATTGGGTGATACGATATTGAGATCTGTTTGACTTTGTAGTTTATTTTTAGTTATTTTTTAGAATTTTTGTAGATGAATAAAAATTTTTGCAGTTATATTAAATGTAGTTATTATGATGTTTAGAATACAATTTGTCTACAAAAAAACTATACATTAACTACATTCTGGACACAATTTACAATTTAACTACAATTTAACTACAATATAACTACAATTTATCTACAATTTATCTACAATTTCTGTAATATGTCTTCTTCTTCTTCTTCTT
>MDKH01124406.1:0-15677 GCA_005239495.1 Nicotiana undulata
TTCATTTTCTTCTACCAAATTATAATGTTCCCGAACAAATGGGATAATTCTAGGACCACCGGGCATGATTTAACTTGAATTGGGAATTTGAGTTGAGAGAGATTGATGATTTTGTGAGTAAAAATGAAAGAATGAGGGGGTATTTATAGTTGAAAATAGGGAAAAAGTGTAATTATAAAAAGTTTGGGGTTAAAACAAAGTTTGGGGGCCATTTGGCTATTTCTTAAATTCCCAAACGACTAGTTTACAAATATGGCCGTTGGCCATTTTTAATTTTATTTATTTATTTATTTTTTTAAAATATGATCGTTGGGCCCGCTTGGCCCGCGCTCACGGGCCCAAGACATAGACCCGGCCCCCACGGGCCTAAAGCCCCCCAGGCCCGGGCCCCCACGGGCCGGCCCGCGAAGCCCGCAAGCCTGCTAAGCCCGCGGGCCCGGCCCACCTGCCACCCTTAGCTAGAGGCTAGTTGATACAAAGGGATTAGAATTAGTCCTAGGATTACAAAAGAGTTTATTTTGTAAGTCCGTTTGGCTCAGAGTTTTTAGTGAAGAGTTTGAGCAAATCCTACTGAGGAGTAGGTCGTGGTTTTTTCACCTTTTGAGCCAGGTGTTTTCCACGTAAAAATCTCTGTGTTTTTACTTTACTGCTTTTATTATTCCGCACCAGTAGAAGTTGGAACACAAAGAAGAACCAGGTTCTTCTTGTAAGACAACACTCAAAAAATTAGGTACCACACTTTTAACCTATATTCTCGTGTTGTATTGACGTCTAAAACATCAATTGGTATCAGAGCAGGTTATCCTTGAAAAGTCTAACACCTTGGAAAAGATCAAATGAGTGCACCACCTGGGAACTGGGAAGTTCAATCAACTGCAAGGCCACCACTCTTCAATGGCCAGTACTGCTCTTGGTGGAAGAACAGGATGAAGGACCACCTGATAGGAGAAGACTATGAACTCTGGGACATAGTCACTGATGGGCCTCTAGCTACAATGAAGAAGACTGTTGAAGGTGTGGATGTACCAAAGACTAGGGCTGATTGCACTGTGAAGACATGAAGAAATAGGAGAAGACTGCTAAAGCCAAGAGGTGTCTAGTTTGTGGATTAGGTCTAGATGAATACAACAGAATCCAAAGTTGCACCATAGACAAAGAAATCTGGGATACTCTACAAGTATCCCATGAAGGAACACCTTAGGTAAAGAGGTCAAGAGGTACTCTACTATACTCTCAGTATGAAAACTTCACTATGAAAGAAGGAGAGACTATCCAAGAGATGTATACAAGGTTCACAACCTTGACCAATGAACTAAAATCTCTTGGAAGAGTCATTCTTGAAGAGGACAGGGTTGAGAAGTGCTAATAAGGGTCTTGCCAATTTCCTGGGAAAGCAAAATCACTGCTATCCAGGAATCCAAAAATATGGCAACCCTGAGATTGGATGAGCTGATTGGAAACCTCATTGCATATGAATTCAGAAGGCAGACAATGAAGATGGATGGAACAAAGAAGGAGAGGAGTCTAGCACTGAGAATCACTGAGGGAGAAGATCTGGAGGAAGATGAGTTGGCCATGATTACCAAAGTATTCAGAAACTTCCTCATGAGGAAGAAGGGCATCTCTAGAGGAGGAAACTACAACAAAGCAAAAGCTCCAGAAAGGTCAACCAACGAGGGATGCTACAAATGTGGTAAGACTGACCATCTCATCAAAAACTGTCCCCAGTGGGAAGTAGAATGGAAAAAGGAGAGATATGAAAGAAGGAACAGGAAGAAGGAACTGGTCCAACCAAAGAAGACCACAACACAGGCTATGGTCGCTGCTTGGGGGGAAAGTTCAGATGAGGAAGCAAAAGATGGGGAGACTGAAGATCAGACGCTCATGGCAATTGGAGAATCTGATGAAGAACCACAGGTAAGCATTTCCCATCTAAAAAACAAAATAAAGTTCTTATCTAAGGAAAAATTCTCTGAGTTGCTACTTGATTTCATAGATGATTCTGAGAAAACATCCAAAGAGAATGATCAACTCTCTAAAGAATGTGCAATGCTAAAAGCAAAGTGCATGAACCTAGAAATCAGAGTTAGTAAATCTGAAAAGAAAAACACTGTCCTGTTGAACCAGGTTCATCCACTTGAGACTGAGATTCTAGAATTAAAATCTGAAAACTTAAAACTGAGATTAGGATCCAGTAAAAAGGTTGTTGATCACTCTCATGTCATGTTAGAAGAAAATTTGGGAAAACTAAAAGATAAAATGTATGCTAAGGATGAACATATAAGATCACTTAAAGAAGAGCTTGGAAAGGTCAAACATGAATTACATAGAACTTGTAAATGGAATAAATCCTCTGACGCCTTGACATGGCTTCAAGAGAATCATAGTAGCAACCGGAGAGGGCTTGGTTTTGGGAGTCAATTGCCCAAGTGGGATCCCAAAAGCAAGTATCTCACTCTCCCTGAAAATCAAATTTGCACCCACTATGGTAAGACTGGCCACTACAAATATGAGTGTACTGCAAAAAATCAGGCCATTCGAAAAAATGAGAGGTTTGTCAAAAAGAAAAACTAGCTACCAAATTGGGCAAAAAAAATTTGATTCATCCATTCTCTCATAGAAAAGGACCCAAACTAGTTTGGGTTCTTAAAACTAACCCCTGATTTCCTTTTGTAGGTACAAGTGAGAGGAAGCAGCCAAATTTGGTTTTTGGATAGTGGCTGCTCAAAGCATATGACGGGGAACAAGGAACAGTTCCTTTCACTTGAAAACCTCAAAGGAGGAAATGTCTCCTTTGGAAATGGAAAGAAAGGTGAAATTATAGGGGTTGGCAAAGTAGGTAAGGATGACACACGTTCCATCGAACATGTGTACTTGATAGATGGCTTGAAATATAGCCTGATCAGTGTGTCACAATTGTGTGACAGAGGTAACCTGGTTGCTTTCACTTCCACAAAATGTTTTGTGATTAACTTGCTTACTGACAAGATTGTTTTGCAGGGAAAGAGAATGAATAATATCTATGTCATAGACTTGTCCACACTGTCTGAAAATGAACTCACTTGCTTAAGTGTTTTGGACAGTGATCCCCTCCTTTGGCACAAACGACTTGGACATACAAGTCTAAATCAGCTTAACAAATTAGTCTCTAAGGACTTAGTGGTGGGATTCCCTAACATTAAGTTCAAGTAAGACAAAGTTTGTGAGGCATGTGCAAGGGGGAAGCAGGTAAGATCCTTATTCAAAAGTAAGAAAATGGTTAGTACCACCAGGACGTTGGAACTAATTCATCTGGATCTGTGTGGTCCAATGAGAACTCTGAGCAGAGGTGGTAAGAAATATGTGATGGTGTTAGTCGATGATTACTCAAGGTTCACGTGAACCTTATTTCTGGCATCTAAGGATGAAGCATTTGATATGTTCATCACTTTTGATAAGAAAACTCAAAATCAGTTAGGACATCAACTAGCATCAATAAGATCTGACCATGGTACTGAATTTGAAAATGCTAAGTTTGCTGAGTTCTGTGATGAAAATGGTATCAATCACAACTTTTCTGCCCCTAGAACTCCACAACAAAATGGGGTTATGGAAAGAAAGAATAGAACTCTTGAATACATGGCAAGAACCATGCTTATTTCTAGCAAACTACCACACAACTTCTGGGCAGAAGCAATAAACACTACTTGCTATATAATCAACAGATGTATGACCAGGCCACTGGTAAAGAAGACTCCCTATGAATTACTCAAAGGAAGAAAGCCCAACATATCCCATCTTAGGGCTTTCAGATATAAATGCTATGTGCACAATAATGGCAAAGATTCCTTAGGCAAATTTGATCCTAGAAGTGACGAGGGAGTATTCTTGGGATATTCATCTTATAGTAAAGCCTATAAAGTGTACAATAAAAGAACTATGTCTGTAGAGGACAGTGTGCATGTTGTATTTGATGAAACTAACATTCTTTCTGAGAGACAGGAACCAGAAGATGTGGAGCTTGGACTGGTGAGAAGCAGTGAACACAGTGAAGCAGCCATGTGAGATGGAACAGGTGATGGACCAGGTTCAACTAACCCAAGCAACATAACAGGGGGAATTCAACATGTGAATCCTGGCCCTGATCTTGTTCCACAACAACAAAACAACATGGAACTATCCAGAAGTGAACTACTAGTACTCAAACCACACAGATATCAGAGTTCTCACCCTCTTGAGAACATCATAACAAATTTGTCATCCGAAATCAAAATAAGAGCTTCCTTGAAAAATCTGTGTGCGTTTGATGCCTTCCTATCCTTAATGGAACAAAAGAACATTGGTGAAGCCCTACAAGATGCTGATTGGGTAAATGCCATGCAAGATGAGTTGAATCAATTTGAAAGAAGTCAAGTATGTCACTTGGTACCCAAGCCACTAGACAGATCAGTGATTGGCACGAAGTGGGTCTTCAGGAACAAACTCGATGAGGATGGAACTGTTACAAGAAATAAGGCAAGACTAGTTGTTCAAGGGTATAGTCAAGAATAAAGAATTGACTATGATGAGACCTTTGCTCCTGTGGCAAGATTGGAGGCAATCAGACTTCTTATAGCATTTGCTGCACATATGGAATTCACTCTCCATCAGATGGATGTTAAGAGTGCCTTTCTCAATGGATATTTGAAGGAAGATGTATTTTCCAAACAACCTCCAAGTTTTGAAAGCAAAGAGTCACCTGATCATGTATATAAACTTGACAAGGCTCTTTATGGTCTCAAACAAGCACCTAGAGTATGGTATGAGCGATTGTCCAAATTCCTGCTGGAACATGGGTACAAACGAGGCAAAATTGACAGTACTTTGTTCCTAAAGGAAAATGGGAAGGATCTTCTGATTGTGCAAATATATTTTGATGATATCATATTCGGGGCAACTACTGAAAAGCTTAGCAAGGAATTTACTACACTAATGGGGAGTGAATTTGAAATGGGTATGATGGGTGAGCTAAACTTCTTCTTAGGCTTACAAAGAAAAACCCACATGGAACAATGATTCATCAACAAAAGTATGTGAAAGAACTCCTCAAGAAGTTCAAGATGGAGGATTCAAAGGAAATAGACACCCCCATAGCCACAACTACTAAATTGGATGTGGATGAACCTGGTTCATCCGTTGATCAGAAGGTATACAGAGGAATGATTGGGTCTCTACTATATCTCACTGCCAGCAGACCAGATATTGTGTTCAGTGTGGGACTATGTGCTAGGTTTCAGGCAAATCCAAAGGAGTCCCACCTCACTGCAGTGAAGAGAATTTTGAGATATTTGAAAGGCACCACTGATTTGTGCCTTTGGTATCCTAAAGGTGGTAATTTGACCTTGTAGGATATGCTGATGCTGATTATGAAGGTTTCCTGGTTGACAGGAAAAGTACTTCAGGCATGGCTCACTTCTTGGGCTCTTGCCTTTTGTCTTGGGCCACCAAGAAACAAAATTCAGTAGCTCTGTCTACTGCTGAGGCTGAATATGTGGTTGCAGCCTCTTGTTGTGCTCAGTTGCTGTGGATTAAGCAACAACTCATGGACTTTGGTATAGATGTGGGATGCATTCCTATATTCTGTGATAACACTAGTGGCATTAGTATGACGAAGAACCCGGTTCATCATAAGAGAACTAAGCACATAAATGTTAGACACCACTTCCTTAGGAAAAACTATGAAAAGGGAATGATCTCAATTGAATTTTGTGCTACTGATAAGAAAATTACAGATATCTTCACCAAAGCACTGAGTAGTGAGCATTTTGAGAGAATTATGCTTGAATTAGGGATGATTAAGATCACCTAATTGGAAAAAAAAAAATTATTGAAAAAAAAAATGTTATTCTTGTTGGCTAGAAAATTCTAATTAGGTACTTAACCAGATTAATAATTGCTCAGCATCATGTCTTTATTGCCATACTCTTTTGCCATGTATTAATATGATTCCCTAGACACTAATAATGTTTATCTATCTTTGTAAATTGAGGCAATTTAAAGATTTTCAATAGGATGAACCTGGTTCATCCATGCTGATTCATCTGACTGACGAGGTACGTACTCTTCTCCATATATTAATTCAATTATAGTCATACATGAGCAGGATTATTTCCATAATTGGTTCAAATTCAAATACTTCGTACTTACCCAAATTGAACCAGTTTCAATAAGTCCCATCTTCACTTAAGTAGCCTAGTTTTAGGGGGAAATTAAATGTCTAATCAATGTCAGTCCTTCGGCAATTAGAATCCTACTTGAGTAAATACTCCGCAGTTGTAATCTCCCTAGCCACATCTTATATAAGGGTCATCATTACTCTTTTCTTCATAAAGCAAACGTCGAACCAAGTTCAACTCATTCTACAAACCAAAACTGCTTACTCACATTTTTCTTCCTAACAACACACAATCATGTCTTCACCACCACCTGCTTCTTCCTCTACCTCATCACCTAATCGTGATTATGATGGAGGAAATTTTGAGTCTGAATCTAACTCTCCATCTGTATACAGTTCTCAATCACCAGTAAATTAATCAACCCCTGAAAATACACCCATTCCTGAACCTACTCCAAACCCTACTCCTGCCCCCAAGAATCGTCGTGTCAAAGTTCTTGCCCAAAAAACTGTTGCTTCTAGGACTAGGGAAAAATTCTTGGAGGATATTATTGAAGCGGACAAAGGTTCTAAGATAGATTTGTCCAGTGAATCTCTTAAATCAGCCAACGAGGAAGACGCACCTGGTTCAACCAACTCTGAGAAAGGTAATCCTGAAATTAATTCTGAAGCTGCTTCTGCTAATAAAAGATTCGTGTTGGTGGGGTATATTATTGATGTTGAAGTGCCAAGTAGGCAGAGGGGTGGTAGAAAAGAAAGAATTTATGAGAGAGAGGGAAAATAAGTTGAGAGGGGATCTGTGGGGGATGGTACCACGCTGGTTATCTATGGTCCCATTCCTGAAACTGTTGGAGAAAATGTCACAGAGTTAGGGGGAAGTACGGTTGAGGAGGATGCAACAGGTCTTGCAAGTTTGAAGAAAGGCACAGATGAACCTGGTTCATCTGGGGAGGAAACATTGGCTGAAAGGTTGAAGAAATTGGGGGAGTCCTATAACCCCAAGAAAAGGAGGACTCATAAGTCAAAGAGGGCAACTCACCCAGTTCCGTCAAAGAAGAGGAAAGTTTATGAAGCTGCTGGTGTTTCTGCTCTAAAAGTACGAGCTACTCGTAGCACAGTGAGAGATGAAGAAGAGAAATTGGAAAAGGCTCTGCAAGAGAGCAAGAAGAAGAGGGCAGCAAAGGGAAAAGCGAAAGTTGGAGAGCCTGTTGAGGCTGTTGTTATTGAAGAAGAGATGTTGGACTTGGTCCAACAAGAGGAGCAGCTGGATCCAGTTGTGGCTGAGACACCAAAACCCAAAAAGGCTAAGACTTCTTCAAAGAAGTCAGCTAGAATGTTCGTCACACCCACAAGATCTATTAAGAGGACCAAGGCCAAGCCAAAGAAAGTGAAAATTATTGAGAAAGGGGATGATGATGTAGACTGGAGTGGAGAGAAGGAGAAGGAAATATGAGAGGTGACTGACAGAGTTACCATGTTTGGAAAAAGAACAATTCTGAAGGGTAAGCTGATGAAGGATCTAGATGGCCTGGAATGCAGTATCTGCTGGGAACTCTAGAGGTGCAGGGCTGGAAGGACATGGTCCTTCGTATGGAAGGTAGGCTCGTGAGGGCTGAGTTGGTAGAATTCATGGGGAATTCTATTGTCAAGGACGGCAGGGTCACATCAATGGTCAAAGGAATTGAAGTTTCCTTTGATGCTAAAGAACTGGGTGTTATTCTAAACATACCAGTTGAGGGATATGAGGACTACACAAGGCAAATATGGCCTTGTCTAGATGGGATGGCCTCAACAATTAACATCACCAGGTTCTTCAGTGATAATGAGAAGGAATTTGAACCCAGGCCGGTCTACAAGAGTGAAATGAAGCTAGAACACAAGCTATTCTTCGAGTTCGTCATCAAGTTCCTACTGCCCAGACAAGAAAGAAGGCACATTGCCAACTATATGGATATGACTTTGATGGAATGCTTGTATAGGGGAAAGCAAATCAATTGGCCTGCTTTCATCATTCAACTCTTGGATAGAAATGTGAATGGAACCAAAGCACACAAAATTCCATATGGCTTCCTTCTGACAGCAGTGCTTGCTTATTTTGGGGTTCCAGTGAAAAAGGCTGAGATGGCTACTGCCATAGACTATTTTGGGAAGGAAACTTTGTTGTCATGTGATTACATTGTCAATGTTCCTGTGGATGAACCTGGTTCATCTAGGAAGAAACCAGTCAACAGCAAAGTTAGAACTCTGGTGCAGGAAAGCGAGATCAAGGATATGAAGATCCTTCGTTTGAAGTCTCGTGTGATTGAGGTTGAAGCTGACCGGGATGCTCTCAGGACTGAATTAGCAAAGGAGAAAGAAAAGAACGAGGGTGTTCTTAAGCAGATGCTTTCTCTCGTACAATCCAATACCACAACCTCCTCTGCACCTTCCCATCCTTAGGCTATCCAGAGCTTTCCCATAACCTTTCAAGTGCCCAGTTCGGGACATGTTTCTGTCTTTTTAGACTTGTTTCTATTTTTTTGTTTTGCTCATGGTTGGTTTGTTTTTGTTTTACTGTATTGTGGTTGATAATCGTTACTAATCAATGAATTTTGCTTCTAGTTATTGACTTGTCTCAATTTCTTATTTAGCTTACATTTATTGGCTTGTTGTGTTGATTAATCATGCTTTGCACCTGCAGTTGCCTCAATGGCCATGAGTAATAATTAACAAATCTGGTAAGTGTATCATTTTGCAATCTTTTTGATGATGCCAAAAGGGGGAAGATATGTGCTGAATTTTTTTAAGTGATATTTATAACCTAATGAACCTGGTTTCTCAATGATTAATGCTTTAAATCGTACAAAGTGTTTGAAGTTTATACATGATTAAGCACAGAGTTTTTCATCATCAAAAAGGGGAAATTTGTTGACCCATGTTACTGCATAGTTTTGAAGATTGACAAAGACTGACCAGTTGAACCTGGTCCATCAGAGCACACATCTTGGAACTGAATAGCTGGCATATGAACCGTATATGCATAGGATATATTTTTGATTGTGAAGTATCAATGAACCAAGAGATTGTCTCCTAATGCGAAAAAGTTGCAAACTGATGAGAGAATAGAAGTTGCATTCAGCAAGAAAAGTAACAACGGAAGGAAGTTGAGTTTAATTCGAATTCTTTCTCCCAGGAAGAGTTGAACTAGAATTGATCGACAAATTCAACTACTGACTCTATAAATACTCGAAGTATTTCTGCTGGAGAAAGAGACGCACAAGTACTGTAGTGAATCAAGATCTGAAAGCAAAATTCCCAGAGTTATTTTGCAAGCAGATTTAGTGTGCGACACAAAGGCTACAATTCAGCTAGAAGAATCAGTTTCATCGTTGATGTATTGAGTCTACTTGATTGTAGTAGGTGTTTCAATATTGTATCTTATCAGCTTTCTTAGAAGCAAATTATAATAGGTACACATTGTTCAAGTTAGAGTTAACTTGAAGCTTGTAGAAATTAGCTAGAGGCTAGTTGATACAAAGGGATTAGAGTTAGTCCTAGGATTACAAAAGAGTTTATTTTGTAAGTCCGTTTGGCTCAGAGTTTTTAGTGAAGAGTTTGAGAAAATCCTACTGAGGAGTAGGTCGTGGTTTTTTCACCTTTGAGCCAGGTGTTTTCCACGTAAAAATCTTTGTGTTTTTACTTTACTGCTTTTATTATTTCGCACCAGTAGAAGTTGGAACACAAAGAAGAACCAGGTTCTTCTTGTAAGACAACACTCGAAAAATTGGGTACCACACTTTTAACCTATATTCTTGTGTGGTATTGATGTCTAAAACATCATGTGTGTACATTAAAAATGTTCCAAATCACATAGTCATTGTCTGCTTATATGTGGATGATATACTGATAATGAGTAACATTGCTAACATAAATGCGACTATGCGTATGCTAACTGGCAAGTTTGATATGAAGGACTTGGGAGTTGCTGATTTAATTCTGGGAATTAAGATCCATAAGACTTCTCAAGGTCTGGCATTGCTACAATCTCATTATATTAAGACAGTACTTGAAAATTTCAAGCACTTGGGCTTTAAAGTTACAAAGGCTCCAATTGACGTGAATCTTGCATTAGCAAAGAACAAAGGCCAATGCATATCACAATTGGATTATGCTCGTGTGTTAGGATGCTTAATGTACATCATGAATTGTACACGACCAGATATAGTTTGTGCTATAAGTAAATTGAGTCGATATACGAGCAATCCAGGTCAATCTCATTGGATGGACATGAAACGAGTTTTGGGGTATTTAGTACATACCCAGGATTTTGCTTTGCGCTGCAGTAAATATCCTGCGGTCATTGAGGGATACTGTGATGCACATTGGATCACCGGATCAACTGATTCCAAGTCCATGAGTGGATATGTATTCACTATTGGTGGAGGAGCGGTATCTTGGAAGTCGTCCAAACAAACTTGTATTGCCCGCTCTACAATGGAGGCTGAGTTCATAGCCTTAGAAAAAAGCCGGTGAAGAAGAAGAATGGCTACGGAATTTCTTGGAAGATATTCCATTTTGTCCCAAGCCGTTGGCACCAATATGCATACATTGCGATAGTCAATGGGCAATTGGAAGGGCTTGGAGCGTTATGTATAACGGTAAATATCGTCATATACGACGAAGACATAAAATCGTTAGGCAATTACTCTATAGATGAAGTATCACGATTGACTATGTAAAGTCAAGTGAAAATTTGTCAGATCTACTTACAAAAGGCCTAACTAGAGAGGTAGTTAAGAAATCATCAAGGGGAATGGGACTATGGCCGAGAACAAGTCATAGTGGCGGTACATCTACCTAGAATATTGGAGATCTCAGGATCTAGGTTCAAGGAGATCAAACAAAGTCATTAATGATGGTTCAACATTGCCAACTAAACATTTGGTCCATTCTCGTGATGATACAATGTTCAGTACCAAGGATAAAGCCTTAAGGATTTTTAATAATTTCTAAATTTGATGTGGGATATATCAAATAGTGTATCTACAGGATACCATGTTTAGAAATCACCTATATAAGTGTGAAGTGTTAGCCGCTTCAAGGAGAATTTTGCAAGGCTAGTTCACTATGCACTTATGAAACCAGGCGGTGTTCATGGCTGGAACGAACACAACAATGAGAACCAAAGACGGTTAAGGGTTGGTTGTGTGACTTATGGTTGTCTAGATATACACCAAAGTTTGACGGTTCAAAAACATCAAATCTACCGATTGATCGAGTATATCCGACATAAGTTCATTACGGAAAGTTCAAAGAGAAACCTACTTATCCAGATGCAATTAATCCTTGCTTGCGAATCACACAGTCTTTCATGCATACTTCCGTGATATAGCCATCCCCCATTCATGTGGGGGATTGTTTTGTTTTAAGCTATTAATGCTTAAAATAGGGTGAATGGGAAATGGAAGAAAACATGAAATATTTGAGTTTCCCTCCTTAATTGTCCCATATGGCAAGAGGAAAAAGTTTTTGATGGGTATATAAACAATTGCTCTTCTTCTAGGTCATAAAGAGTTGAGAAGAAGGCAAGCCTCGCACCGTCGTCGTCGTCGCTCGCTCGCTCGGCTCGACTCGGCTTCGACTTCGACTTCGGGTTCAGCTTCGGCTTCGGATTTGGATTTGGATTTAGATTTGGATTTGGATTTGTATTTGGTCAAATGATTGACCGATTGATTAATTTTTGGACCAAATTTATTTGTTAATTGTAAATATTAACAGAAATGTTATTAAATATTCGTTTTAATAACAAAATATTAATATTAAAATAAATATTAATATTAAATCCAATTCAGTTATCCATTTTTCAATATTCTGTTTTTGTAACAGAAAATTAACTACCCTCTTCAATTTTCCCTATTTATTATTGAGTAAATAACCATTTATGTTATTACATTTATGCTATGGCCGTTTTGACAAAACAGTCATTCTGAAGAGTTGCACCTCTTCAGATTTCAGCCCAAAATTGCCTATAAATACAAGTCCATTCTCTCAGATTTTCCATACGAATTTCTGAGTTCACCTCCTTTCTTCTGCATATTTTAACTTCAAAGAAAGCAACAGTAAGTGTGATTTGCTACCGAACTTTGTGTTCGCTGAAACACTGGGGTTTGAAGTACCACTATACCAGTGTGTAATTCGTTTTATCCTGGGAGAAAATAACCAATAACCTTGGATATTATGAGGGGATTAAATTCCTTAAAGAAACACTGTGAATTCAGTGGGCTTGAATTGGTTTTTTATTTTGATTTACATTTCTGTTTTAATATTATTTTATTACCTCCAGAACTATTTTACAAATAGAGTTTACTAACAACCCCACACAACATCCATTTCAACATATTTCCAAATCACCACACTATTACAACCACAAAACAAAATAACAACATAAATTAAGCTTCAAAATCTTAAACTCCTAATTCTTCTGCTGCAAATACATAGGGCACAAGGAAAATGTAACAAAAAAAAAATGATTGAGTTCCTCTGAGAAATAAAAAATACTTACCAGAAAGAAGGAACAATTCGAATCCAATCGATCAATCAAGAAAAAAATTGCTAACCTCGAGTTGTTCCAATATGCAGTAGAGGAAGAGAATGAAATGGAGGATTAAACAAGAAGAGAGTATTTTTCATACTTCTATTCCTGAAGGTTCTTGATATTCACGGTTGGGTGGAGGAATTTTGGCAGGATGGAGAATTGGGAAGGGGAAAATGAACTTGAATTGTTCTGAGAAAGGGAAGTTGAGGAATAGTTTTTTTTTTAATAATATTTCAGAGAGATATTTGGGAGGGAAGTTGTGGAAAATTACGCACTTTTCTTTAAAAAATAATACTAACTTTTTGACATTTGCTATACATGTACCTAATGAATGTCGTTTTATTCTTAGTTATGTGACATTTAAATCAATTGTCACTTTATTTTCCATCAAATGTCAGTTTCTTACCATATTCTTGTAAGGATTAGTTACCTCATATAGCAAAGGTTGATACTTTATTTATTTTAAATAAATACCCTTTAAAAAATTATATTTCATAACTACCTTTTGATTTTTTATAGCCAAATATCTATTTATGATCACCTCCTACTCTTAAGCCATAAAATACGCCTTGTATTATTTTTCTCTCTCATTCTTTCAGATTTTTCTCCACTCTCTCTCTCACTTAACTCCAGTCCTTCTCCATGAATACAACCACGAGTCTCCCAAATATAGATTGAAACCACGATTCGACTTCGTACGTTAGTGCTCCTTCAAGTCCAGGCCGTGGACAACCACACAATGGCTTCTATTACAGTGCTCCGGCGAGTCCGATGCACTTCTGTTTTGTCAACTACTAGTGTGAAGAAGACTATAGTTTGCACTTCAATTTCTTCTCCTTTCGAAGATTTCGACTTCTCCGCTAGGATTACTACCGACGGCGCCGCCGCTGATGGATGCATGAGCTCTGTCGACGAGTTTTTTTTGAATGGCCAGATCCGGCCGGTGAACAGTGGTGTTTCGAGTCCAAAAATTTGGCCCATTGTATCACGAGAAACAAAACTCTATATAAATCTCCGTCTTCCTCTTCTCTTCGTCATTCTAGGGTTCTGCCAAATTTGATAGAGTCTGGCATGTTCTATGGCGCTATTGATAGTTCATGTATTTCAATGTATTTCAATGTATCTCGTTGTATTTCCATGTATTTCATTGTATTCATTGTCTTTTTTTCTCATTGTATTTCAATGTGTCTCGCTGTATTTCATTGTCTTTTTTTTCATTGTATTTCAATGTATCCTGCTGTATACTATGTATTTCATTGTATTCACTTTCTCGCTATATTCCATGACTGTATTCATATATTTTTTTAATTAATATAATTTATGTATTCAGATGCATTATATAATTTCTCTGAAGATTGCTATGTTTTTGGGGTGTTTTTCGGTTGAGAATCTTTTTTATAACTGAAAATACAAAATTTGTGTGTTATAATTGAGTTTGTTGAGTTATATTAGGATTCTATTGTGTTAATTGATTCATTTTCCGTTTAAAACTAATGTAATCCCCTGTTTCACGCCGTGAATACAGTCGAATACAATAATCTGTCTAGCTGTAATCCATGTTTCACGCCACAAAATATTGTCTAGCTGTAATCCCCTGTTTCACGCCTAGAAATGCTATTGTATTCATGAATACAATAGCTTAAATACATCGAATACACTCTAAAAAAATATGAAAACATATCTATAGGAAGTATATAGTAAATGATAGCTACAATTAACTAATAACCACTAAACAATATTGGTTTGTGAAAATTTCTCTTTTTTTAACAAATGTCAAGAAATGAACCTTTTTATGATATTTATTATAAGGCAAAAAGGCCTTCTAGCCACTTAAACTTGCACCCGATTGCCAAGCAGGTAAACAAACTTACAGTTTTTCCATTTGAACACTTTAACTTGACGGAATGAATAATAATAAACTCATCCAACCAAGTGTGTATATCAATTGCGCTGACATGTCAAATACATCTGTGATAGATCATTTATTGAGTGACATGTGTTATTTGTGGGCCCCATTTTAAAAATTAATTTATCAAAAAATCATTTCATTTCTTAGTTGTCTTCTCCACTCAACACCTCCCCCCAACCCGCCAAACCTGAATATACTGTTGGAAAAGCCATCGGCAAATCCTAAATCCAAGAAATTAGTCGGCTTCCTTCATCCCTTTTCCTACTTCTCTTCTTGTTTGTTAATTTCAATTAGGGATAGAAGTTTTTACCGTCATAAATGTCACGACTCGGAATTCCCACCTTTGGGACCGTGATGATGCCTAACATTTCACTTGCTAGGCAAGCCAACATTAGAGAATTTTTAAGCTAATTTTTATTCAGTTCATTAAATAAAGTCAATTTAGCTACAACGAAAGTAAAATGAGTGCGGAATAATATAAAAGCTCATAATATTTACTACAACCTGGATCTGGAGTCACAATTCACGAACTTCTGGGACTTTCAACAAGCAAAGTCAGGAACATAAATACAACTGTTTGAACGAAAGAAACAACAAATGCAGAAGAAGATAGATGGGGACTTCAAGTTCTGCGGACGCCAACAGATCTACCTTGAGTCTCCAATGAACCAGCCTGAGCTGCTACGCCTTTCGATCAACTGGGACCAATGCCAAAATCTGCACAAGAAGTGTAGAGTGTAGTATGAGTACAATCGACCCCATGTACTCTGTAAGTGCCGAGCCTAACCTCGACGAAGAAGTGACGAGGCTAAGGCGGGTCTCTCACACTACAACCTGTACGCAATATGTGTGTGTGTGTCTATAAATAATATATATATATATATATATATGTATGTATGTATGTATGTATGTATATGTATGTATATATGTAATCATTGTTGTTAATGTTGTTACGAGGAAATAAGGGGGATTATGTGATGTACGGTGGGATTGGGTTGCGCGCCGCAACAACCTATGTGTTTCTGTTTCCCCTAAGTTGTGTTAGTATATATATATATATA
>MDKH01134531.1:0-34465 GCA_005239495.1 Nicotiana undulata
GGGGGGGGGGGGGGGGGGGGGTTCAAGTGATAAACGAAACATGATATATTTAAGTCGGGAAGAGTAGAGGGGTAGATCCCTTATCCCCGAGTTTCGAAGGCTGCAGTTGGTCCTAAGAGTTGGCACAGACAGATTTCTCGGTCCTCCAAAAAAAAAATTGAAAGTTGAATGATATCTGTGAAAATAACCTTTCATTGGTTATTCGTCTGAGATGGCGTACCTACTTCCATAGTCTCTTGAACGAGGAGGGGGACAAGAGCATTGTACTGGGTGATTTGGAACTCCCCGGAGTGGTTGTGACTTTGGGTATTGTAGGCGGATTAGAGTTGATGAAGTTGAGGGGCTATGCGTAAGATGAGCAGAGGCAAAGCAACCGGGCCGTACAAAATCCCGGTGGAGTTTTGTAAGAGTGTGAGCAACGCAGGCTTGGAGTGGCTCACTAGGTTATTTAATGTCATTTTTAGAACGAAAAAGATGCCCGAAGAGTGGAGGTGGAGCACGATGGTGCCTGTATACAAAAACAAGGGTGATATCCAAAATTGCAATAACTATCAGGGTATCAAGTTGCTTAGCCATACTATGAAAGTCTGTGAGAGAGTGGTAGAGCTAAGGGTGAGGAGGAGTGTCTATTTCCGAGAACCAGTTTGGGTTTATGCTGGGACGTTCGACTACAGAAGCCATCCACCTTGTTAGGAGATGGAGCAGTACAGGGAAAGAAAGAAGGACTAGCACATGGTGTTCATCGACTTAGAAAAGGCGTACGATAAAGTTCCGGGGAGGTTTTGTGGAGATGTTTGGAGGCTAGAGGTGTGCAGTGTTGCCTACGTTAGGTTGATTAAGGACATTTATGATGGAGTAAAGACTCGAGGACAGTGGGTGGGGACTCGGACCATTTTCCTATTATGATAGGGTTGCATCAGGGGTCGGCACCCAGCCCTTTTTTGTTTGCTTGGGTAATGGACGTATTGACGCGCCACTTCCAAGGGGAGGTGCCATGGTGTATGCTATTTGCAGATGATATTGTATTGATTGACGAGACGCGAGACGGTGTGAACGCGCAACTAGAGGTATGGAGGCAGACCTTGAAATCTAAAGGTTTCAAGTTGAGCATGACCAAGACAGAATACGTGAAGTGTAAGTTCAGTGGCGAGACTCAAGGAGGGGAAGGGGAGGTGAGGCTGGACTCGCAAGTCATCCTTAGAAGAGGGAGTTTTAAGTACCTTGGGTCTATTATTCAGGGGATGGGGAGATTGATGAAGATGTCACACATCGTATTAGGGCGGGAGTGATGAAATGGAGACTCGCTTCCGTTGTTTTGTGTGATAAGAAGGAGCCACCGAAACTTGAGGGTAAGTTCTACAAAGTGGTGGTCAGACCAATGATGTTGTATGGGGCAGAGTGTTTATCGTGTCCAGAAGATGAAGGTAGCAGAGATGAGTATGTTGAGATGGATGTACGGGCACACCAGGTTAGATAGGATTAGAAATGAGGTTATTGTGGCCCCTATTGAGTACAAGATGCAGGAAGCGCGACTTAGGTGGTTCGGTCATGTGAGGAGGAGGAGCACAGACGTCCCGGTGAGGAGGTGTGAGGTTGACATTTGAGGGCCTACGAAGAGGTAGAGGTAGGCCAAAGAAGAGGTGAGGAAAGGTGATTAGGCGAGACATGGTGCATCTTCAGTTGACCGAGGACATGACCCTTGATAGAAAGGTATGGAGGTCGAGGATTAGGGTAGTAGAGTAGGTAGTCTAGAGTGTTCATAACAGTAGTATTGGCACGCAGTCTCGCTTTCTGTTGGTGTAGGTTTTTATGATTAATCGTTGTTTTCTTTCATTGTTGATCACCTTACCGTCGTATTGTTTTTATTCTGCTTTAATATGGCTTTTTGGTATTGTCCCTTCTTGTCTATATTTTCATGAGCCGAAGGTTTATTAGAAACAGCCTCTCTATCCTCACAAGGTAGGGATAAGGTTTGCGTACACGCTACCCTCCCCAGACCCGACGGTGTGGGATAATACTGGGTAGTTGTCGTTGTTGTTGGTTATCAAATAAACTATGTAATAGAATGGTATTACATTGGTCCTCCCCAGACCCGACGGTGTGGGATAATACTGGGTATGTTGTCGTTGTTGTTGGTTATCAAATAAACTATGTAATAGAATGGTATTACATTGGTCCTAATATAAGCCTTCTGATGTCAGGTAACAGGAAAAGCCTAAAGTTTATTCATGTCCCCGTCCGGAAATGTTAATCATCTCTCCTTTTACGAATATACAAGTCTTTCAGTGTATATTGTTAGACTTCCAGGGTTTTCTTTTATCTAGATACATTTCTCCTCCTCTCTTCTTTTTTTCCCTTTTCGCTGTTAATAGACACCTTTATAGGGTAGGGATAAGGTTGCGTACACACTACCCTGCCCAGACCCCACGTATGGGATTAAGCTGGGTTTGTTGCAGTGTTGTTTGCTGTCAATAGACACCTTCAACTTATATGTATCCCATCTTCTCATCAACAATTATAGAACATCAAATTCTACAGCTTCCCGATAATAGTACGTGCTCCTAAACTCTAAATACACCCTCTCGTATAATAAATAGTTGACTGATCAATCTCCATATCTCAAAGCAAATTTCCTAACCACAATCAAGGAAGAACTGCTTCCTTAGGAGCAATTAGTGTCGCCATTACAAAGTATCATGTTTTACTTCTCGCAATATTTCTTCAACAGGAAGACTACTTTATCGTAGAAAAGATTTATCTGATACTTTTTCTCCATTATCTCAGGAAAATATAATGTCAAATTCTCTCTTCACCTACTAGCCATTCTGCTGTCCAAAATTTATTAGTATCATATGGCGTGCGGGTGCGGTTACTAGACTACTGCTCCATTAACTTTGATTCCAAATTTATGACTCCTGAGGCACTCCTGTCCACGGGCTAAATCGTATCTTTTCAGCATAACAAGAAGCTAGCAAATGCTAAAATGCTGCTTCAGGTACTTTAATGCCCCAACCAATCTTGTCACCTATGAAAAAACTAAAAATAAATCGAAAGCTAAACAGTCTTGGAAAAATGTGAACGGAAATTGGGGAAATGGAAAAGAGAATATTTTCTTTAGGAAACAGATTGGTGTTTATAAATCCTGTGCTGGATGCGCTGCCAACTTAAACCTTGTCCATGTTCCAATGCTCAAAAAGGTAGAGAAAAGAACTGGCAAACTGAGGGGAATATCTATAGCAGGTCACAACAGGGAGAAGAAACACATAAAATTGGTCAACTGGAATACTGCCAGGGCAGCCAGAAAAGAAGGGCTGGGAATAAAAAAATAACATGGATCAACACAAAGGCAGGACATCCAACTCAGGATACACTTCAATGACCGGGAACTAGAGAGCATATGCCGAGTTGCCAACTACTCCAGCACATCAGCAGCACTCAAATATCACAAGGCATTCCAGGCTATTTGATGTACTTTCAAAGTTTTGCACCTCTCAAGCACAAAGAAGAGAGAAAACAAAAGCACCTCGCTAAAGTTTTTCACAAAACTAGCGAAAGCGTTCTTCAAATTCACGTTAGAAGAATGTAAGATAAAAAGAAACCTCACCCACACGTTCTTCTATCCCGCAAGATTGCAAGAAACATTGATTAAGGAAGTACAACGAAATAAAGAGTAAATCACGTTTTTGAAGCAAGAGCTTAGAAATACTAGTCACCAATGTTTATTTTCAGCATATTAAGCCCTTTAAATAGGCTTTACAATAAGTAAAATTGATAAGGTTAAGAAAAACTAATCCTAATTAAACTAGAATAAGAATAAGGCTAAGAAAACCCATCCTAACTAAAATAGGAAGAAGAATTCTAGTAAGAATAGACTACCAACTAACAATCCTAGTTTGACTAGACTACTAAAACAAAAATTAAATTACTAGGAAGCAAGAAATATGAAATCCTAATCTTTAAGGAAAAGAAATACTAATCTTGAACGGATTCTTGGACTTCTTGAATTTATTGGATTTTTAGCTTTCTTGATCTTGCATCTTTCCCCGGGTTGGAAAAGACTCGTCCTCGAGTCTAACAACATCCATAGATGACGCAAGATTTGTTATAGTAAAGATAGGTACCCAATGCTCACTAGGTTTCAAATTACATCTTGCTAGCTTATCATAGAGCTTCTTCACTCACGTTGTAAGAAAACATAGAATGTGGTCGAACTAAATCCCACTAAGTTTCAATTTTCTACCAAGCCTTCTCCATGTAGTCTTTCTATGTTGACTCTCAAACTTCAACTTACAATATGAAGTTATGAAGTTATTGATGTCAGAATTACATGAAACTTAGCCAACTCCATGTCTAGCTTTGAATTAAGCATAGAGATCAACACTCTTCTTGAGACTGCATCAATTGCTATGCTTGTACACCAACAATCACTTTGATGATGCCCATATAAATTTATGAGGTGAAGATATCTTGTTTCTCCTATATACCTCAAGCTCTCCATTAACCACTCCTTTTTAGGTAATCTTTTCTCTTGTTCATGCATATTTTTATGGACTTTAGGATTAACGCAATATGTTGACTTGTTCGAAATAATAGAGTCAACAATCAAGTCAATATTGTGTTGAGCATCTCTAAAAGGCAGAAAGTCAGTAACACACATGGCTGGATACTCCAATGGATCATCATAAAACGTTGGTGGTAAATCCTCATCTTGTGGATCCAACGCATGTTCCTTGTCTGAGTCGTGTCTTTGATATTGGCCTTCATCAATTCCGTCCTCTTCATGCCCTTGATTATTTGAATATTTATCATAATGGGCATGTTGTCTTGGTACTCTTGTGCCTTGGCCAGCTTCAACCTCTTCAGCTCTTTGTGAACTAATTGGTGGATATAGAAGTGGTAGATGTGGCGGTTGTAGGCGTTGTGGCGGATTTGGTAGTTGATTTTAAAGCACCAGACCTTCAACCAAGTCAGTGAGATACTACATTGATTTTGTCAAGCTATTTAGTTGTACTTTAATTTCTTTATTGTCTCGTTCAAGGATTGTATTTCTTAATTTCTGAATTTTTAATTGAAGATCCATGAAGAGGATCCCAAACTTGCTATTTTCTTGTTTGGTGACATAATGAATAAGATGGCAAGTCAAGAATTCGGACTTGGAACCTGTGCTCTAATACCAAATTGATGTACTTCCAAGGTTTTGCACCTCTCAAGCACAAAGAAGAGAGAAAAACAAATGCACCGCTAAAGTTTTTCACAAAACTAGCGAAAGCGTACTTCAAACTCACATTAGAAAATCACATTAGAAAAATGTAAGATGAAAAGAAACCTCACCCACATGTCTTCTTGCAAGAAGCGTTGAATAAAGGAAGAACAGTGAAATAAAAAGTAAACCATGTTTTTGAAGCAAGAGCTTAGAAATACTAATCACCAATGTTTATTTTCAGCATAATAAGTCCTTTAAATAGGCTTTACAATGAGTAAAATTGATAAGGATAAGAAAAACTAATCCTAATTAAACTAGAATAAGGCTAAGAAAACCTATCTTAACTAAAATAGGAAAAAGAATTCTAGTAGGAATGGACTACCAACTAACAATCCTAGTTTAACTAGAACTATAAATATAATCCTACTAAAATAAGAATTAAATTACTAGGAAGTAAGAAATACGAAATCCTAATCTTTTTAAGGAAAAGAAATCCTAATCTTGAATGGATTCTTGGACTTCTTGAATTTTTTGAATTTTTAGCTTTCTTGATCTTGCATCACTATTTGATAGGGAAAGGAAGCAGAAATAGCCATTTCACACTTCAGCATACAGGTTTCTGTCCAGCAAACAAATGCTGGCTGACCATGGAAGCTTATTTGGAAAAATAAAGCACCTTACAGGGGGGAATGTTTCACATGGCGGATAGCGCACGGAGCATGTCCAGCGCAAAACTTATAAAGGAGAGGAATTGTTATATGCAGAGATATGTGCTTTCTGAGGAAGGATACGAGGATACAAATTATTTATTCATCCACTGCAGACTGACAAGCAAAGCAATTATGGGACATGATGCTGAACCTACTGGAACTTCATGTGTTTATCAAGAAAAAGAGCTGTTACAGTGTTGGTTCAGGAGAGCATAAGAAAGCAGAATAGGAGATATGGAACACTGAATACAATCCCTGAGACCATTTGGTGGGTGATGTGGAAAGAGCGGAACCAGAGAATTTGAGAAGAAAGAAGCAACGCATCCTTGCACTAAATTTAGATGTATATTTTTGCTAGCATCTTTGAATTGGGAGACAGATGTACATGATACAGGTTTAATGCTAGGATCTCTCAGTTCATTTCGTGCAGTAAAAGAACCGAGCTTTTGTTATTTGGTAATGTACAGGCCCCACAATCACTTGATGCTGGAAAAATATATTTACCTTCTTTCATTTATTAAAAGAAAAACAGAGGCACAAAAGTTTTGGAACAGCAACTCTAATGCTTGCAATTAGCAAAGGAGTAAATTTTGCAGCTGCTAATCTGATTTCAATGATTGTATCGAAATACTCATTCAATCAACATTTTCTCACCCACAGAATAAGAGTCAGCTTCTCTCAATTAGTTTCTCTTTACTGCTTGATCTCTGGATAGTTCGTTCACCCATATTAGGCCATCAATGAAAAGTAAATCAAAACTCGATTAGTTTGCCTACCGTTAATACAACAATGGCAGTGGTAGCAGTGAATATTGTCTGACCATGTCCTTCAGGAAGATCATGGACTGACTGCAAAGCAAGGGCAAACGCCATAGCGCCTCGAAGACCTATATGTCCACATCAATAATAAGTCAAATTAGAATTGAAAATCCAAAACGTAGGTTGAAAAATAATTTCTTCACCACTTACCACTGTACCAGAGTGCTTTTTGATGGTTTGCTGGTATCTTCCGGTGTGGAGGTCGTACAAGATTCACCAAATACGCACAACCAAACACATTGGCAGCCCTTGATGAAAGAGAGGAAAAAGATTAGCAAATTATGTAAGAACAGCCTCTTGATCATTCTAACCAATCTAATTCAAATTAGGGGGAAAATATAGAGCATTGGGACAATGAGCCACGGATAAAACCATGTAGCCAAGGGTAATCCCAGAACAAGAAACAGAGAGTAACAAACATACCTTGCAATCACAATGAACAACTAGGTGAACAAGAAGTTAAGGGAAAAAAGGTCGATTCACAATAACATTAAGGAACGAGTTACTATATAAAACTACATGTCAAGGATACAATTGAGAAAAAAATAAATCCAACGTGGGACCAGCTATGTTTTTCCATTGCGATATCAAATCCCATATATATAAATCTGCACGTTAAACCAAAAAATCAAGCATTTACTGAAGATAATTAACAAAATGGGAAGTACGGAATATCACAAATCCTCAAGAACTTGAGTGCCCAATTTACACAAAGGTTTCAGCCAATGATGATATCAGATGAAAGAATGCCGACACAAATCGCTGAGAACTTTCTGATAGATTTGAGTACGTATAGCGCTTCATAACCTACAAAACCAAATCCAGAAGTACTGAGCACATATCTTAGAACTTAGAAAATGAAAAAATGGAGAAAAGATAGATGAGAACTTACGACTCCAGTGAACAATATAGACACTATGCCAGAAAGACCAAGTCCTTCTGCTAGCATATATCTGAAAGATAATGGTTAACGAAAAATTACATGCCAGGTACAACAACAAGATAGAATGTGAAAAATTGAGGGAATCTGATGTAGTGGCTTACGAGAAATATGGAAAGAGGACAAACAAACAGCTCTCCAAGTTCTGAAGACTGCCAATGGAATTCGTGGAAACACCATCAGTATTATCACAGTCAGAAACAGATCAAGCTGCGAAAAGCTATAAAATACTTGACTTACTTGTCAATATCCAAGCCAGCATATTTGAAAAGGTGTGTGGAGTCAAGGAAGCGCAACACTTTTATGAGCTAGAAAGCATCAAATACACATTTCATAATTTGAATAGTAAAAGAAGTGGACAAAAAACAGAAGAGACTGAAAAGACCAAAAAGGTAAAGGCTGAGAGAATGAGAAGATGAATAACCTTCACTGCTGTTCGGTTATGCAGGATAAAAAGGTAAATAAATATAACAAAACACAATAGAACCTTTAAGCTTATAAAATAACCATCATGGTGCATTGAAACAATTAGCGATTATAGAGGCACCGTAATCTTTTGAAGACCTAGAGAGTTTGGTTATAAATCATTAAGAAGGCAACCCCTTCCTGGTTCATTTTTTCTGTGCATGAGCTGCACCATCGGAAGAAAGTAGAACATGAAGGATATCAAAGCAGAAACAAATCCAACTCCAACACCTGTAGAATCACAGCAGCAAGCAGTTAGTTGACTCCAAAAAAAGCTTGAAGTCAAACTATTAAGAAATAATCACTGATCTTAGAACAAATGTATACAGATCCTGACTCCAGCAGTTTCATTTGATTTTTTTTTTTTTTGTAATACATTTCTGGGATCCAGCAGTTACAACGGAATCTATTCAGACTGCTTAAAAAGAGAGCATCTTCTTGGTCTCGGGCATTTCCAGAAAATGACATAATTTGAATAGTTTAAATAGTTTTGTTTTCCTTAAAACAACACCTGCTTGACATTCTCTTCTTATGCCAACATTAGCTTTCACTGAGAGAAGAAGATGAGAGGAAAAACGTAAACAGAAGAAGATACTAACCAGCTGACAAGGAGCCCATAAAAGTTTCAAAAAAACGGACAGTTATCATGAAGTAATTCTGACCAGTTGACATGTTGCTTCTGACCAATGACATTGTCCTACAAAACAATCCAGTGCCAGATTATCAATCCATCTGGATCTATTATATGTGAGATGCTCCTTGAATATCAAATCCACAGCAATGGTTAAGCATACATGCACTAACCTGTACAATGAAATTGCCATCTTCCAAGTGTGCAGCATACAAAGAAAAACAAAGAAATAAATACACAAAATACAAATACATAACCTTGTTTTTTGGGATAAAGAATGCAAATACAAAACTTAAAGTGCCAACGGGAAAACAAGTAATCGCCATAGTGAAATGTCAACTTTCCATATAAAGAATGCGTAGGACTTACTGCATCATTTAAAACAGATTCCCCAAACACTAAAGCATATAGGTTCACATCTGTGCCAAGCTCCTACAATAATGTTAAAGAAAAAATCATTCAACAAAAGCACAGCACGCTTAGCCAATGATTAAACAGTAGACATAGCTATATCAATTTGAAAGTTTTGAAAAGCCAGCATCACATAAGTTGACAAAGAGAGATATCAGAAAGATAATCAATTGGTAAAGAGAGAGAAATAGTTACTTGTATAATAATGATAACAAATCCGGCAAAAAGAGATAACCGTTGCTAACAATAGTATATAATACTAAAAGGTTTTATTTTATTTATCGAAAATAAATAAACATAAGCTAGTCAACAGATCCGATATTCAGCCTGTGATGACAGAGACAGTTGAGAACGACCAGGATAAAACCAAATTTCTTCTCCCTCTTCTCCTTCTCCAATGTTACACTCTTAAATCTTTGCTCTTGAAACCTCAACGTTTCAAAGTCATATCTTGTCAAAATTGAGTTTGCACAGCAACCGTGGCTCTCCTTTTCAATTGTCATATCTCCCTCAATGAGGTATGATCTATTAGATTTTTCAGATTATATATACCTAGTTTATTGGCCTGCGATGAGCTTAAATGGAGCGACATGGACGAGGATTCATATAGTCAACCCAACTTGTTTGTGATTGAAGCATAGTTGTTTTTGTACTCCAAAAATCCCATAGGACAATCATGTTGGAGGTACAAAACTCATGTCTCCTCTATTAGCTAATATAATTTCCAGGCATTCTGTCAAACACAAGATATTTTTTTTGTCAACGTTATCAGAAACACTACTTAAACCCACTAGATTGACTTCATGCAAGTAGTTTCGACCAAATGGAAAGAAGCTGAGAGAGAATATTAACAAGAACACAACTATTCCCTTCTTAAGGTAGTTAGTGATGGAATCTGATCTAAATTCCACGAAGTCTACCTTGCTAATCCTTATCCAACTCAAGAACAGAACATGGACAATTCTCCAGATATATAAAAATCTATGTTGCTCGGACTCTCCGAAAATGTCAGTGGGTGCGTGTCGGATCCTTCAAAAATAGTGCATTTTTGGAGGATCCGACACGAGTGTGGCGCAATTTTGGAGGGTCCGCGCAACATGGATAAAAATAGCTTATACTTTAAATTTCTTTATCCTGTATTTAGCTATTTAAATAGGTAGCTAGTGTTACTTTCCCATGGGGCTTAGGCAGGTTGATCACTGATGTTCACTATTTAGTGGTAGTGATTGGACTGTGATAAATCTGTTGCAAGAGGTACCCCAGCCTGGAAACACAATAACAAGGTTACGTAGAGGAAAGTATGGTGATGATCCCTGAGTGTCTATTTTGGTGCCTATGGATGAAGAGAATAGACAACTATCGCTGTGGGGAAAAAAGCAACTTTGCTAGATTCAGCACATTACCTTCCTGGACCCTTTTCTGGAAGAGTATTACAGCTTTTGAGAAAGACATAACGATTGTTGTGAATTTCTGGATAGATTGACTACATTATAGGCTGATTTGCTCCGTTTAAGCCTTCCCTATAGAGCTCTCTAATTTGGAGAGCTACGCCACGCCGTGGTGTGCGAATAGTAATACATTTCTTTTGGCTTGTCTACTTGATTCTTGTTCCGTTTACACTACTATCTGTCACAAGATAACTAATTAAGAGCTGCACAGTTATGATCCTCGGAAGTTCTGTGAAGCACAGGAGAAAGTTCTACAGGTCATGGTCAAAGGTTTCTCCACAATCTTAGAACCCCTCAACTCTACAACACTCCAGAGATATTAGGAAGCAAAAGTATTTTCTGACAAGCTAGCTAGCTTCCTTATTCATCTCCTCCCGGTACGGTTTCTCCTGATTGTTTTTTCCCCTTCTTTTTAACAGAGAAATCCGTTGTTTTCAGCTTCGAAATTCGGTAGATAATGGACCCGGCCTTTACCCTTCTCATACGTACTACCGAATGTGCCTTTGTGCAAGCCCTTCTTTATCAGTCCCTATTTTCCTCTCTCAACGAAACATGACTTAGGTTGCCAGTCCTAGCTGCTAGACTATATTTTTAGCAGAATAAACTTGTTCACTTCTCTATTCCAAAAAAGTTATCTTTTGACAGAAGCATCCTCATTTTCTTGATAAGGCAAATAATTTATTGATGTCGGTTAACTCCCCATATAGAAGCAGCACAACAAAAAGTAGAGAAACCTACATTAAAATCTGCTCCTCTAATTAGAATCCATTCTGGCTCTAATACTCTGAACTTGATGCAAGTTTAGTTTCTAAATACTTTGCAAGTTTACATTTTCTCCTAAAATATTGGTGCAATTGAAGGGCCGATTCAAACTTGAGCTGAATTATTAATTTGAAGACATTATAGGATATTGGAACTATAGGATACATTATAGGATATTTTCAGTTCTCAACCAATAAGCCATAAAAAGAACTAGTTTTGCAGCATTCAGTATCATATTTAGTTGTTTCAGTAAAGTATCAGATAAATCAAAAACTGAGGAATAGACACGAAGCAGAGTACAGAAAAGAGAAGGAAAGCAAAAACGTCGATAGCAAGAGAGTTGAAAAGAGAAGCAAAAAGAATCCAGATGCATAAGTAGCAGAAGAAGAGGACACACGCCATAAGAAGAAGAAGAAGAAGTTATTATGAAAAGTAAAAGAAGTAGAAAGAAGCAAATCAAGAGAAACAGCGAGACAGAAGTAGTAAAAGATGAGTCGCTGCAAAACCAGAGATGAAAAAGAAGACAACGAAGAGAACATTGAGGCGTATCTAGGGAAGAGTCCTAGTACTTGGATAGTAAGAGCTCCTTATTTTCTTGAAGTCTTTTTTACATTTTTCAATATCAAATTAGAAGTTCTCCATTTTTCAATATCAAAAGGTTTCTTTTAAATATTTGTGCCTTCCATTTTAAGGGGTTATCATCTCGTAACATGTGTAATGACCAGTAGCCTAGTGGTGAAAATATCAACAGAAGTTCTTCCTTGGAATGCAAGCAAGTAACATGGGAAAAATCGGTTTGTGTAACAGCCCATTAGGTCATTACTATGCCAAGGGCATATTCACTTTCTGCCTAGAGTTCCTCTTTCCTTTCCTTTGGTTTATCAGCCTCTACATATTTCTTAATATTTTTCCAAAATTGATTATTTAACAAAGCAAAGCAAAGGAATGTGCCACATCAGTGCTATATTTTACTTATTCTAAAACGTTATCCATCTTCAGTGTTTAAGATTTTCTCTACCTTTGTCATTCATCCAAAAAATAACAGTAGAACTTGTCTTAATGTTCTTCTAACTGTTGCATCTAAAGTAAAAGCAATGCAGAGCTTTCAGAGTTATCTCAAAATCAGACATACCAGCAGATGCTTGAGCACGATACTGATCAAACGGCACTAGTGATCCTCTCACTTCTTCGTGGAGGTCATAGTAGTCTATCTTATTTTGTTTACACTTTTAAGTTGCACCCATTTTCAGTTAGATGCTCCACCAACTGGTCCTACTCCACGTCCACTGTCGGTGGACAAGTGACAGTGGACAAGTTGACTAGTATGTTATGGTTTGTCTCTAGTGGACCAATTTATTATGTGATTAGGCCCTTGAGCCAAGTTTGAGCCTCGGCACAGTTTTGCTTAGACTTGTCGCATGTTATCTGATGGTACGGGACCGCCCAGAGTCCTATTGTTTGTTTGACTTAGATCAGTCAAGGTTCGCTTGGTGATTAGATTGCTCGCGAAGTGCGGGTCACAACCTTCCAGTTTTGGGCCGTGACAATTAATACATTGATCTAACATATCTCATACTCCTTACCCAGTCGGCCTTCTGCTGTTGACATATGTTGTAAATTGTACAAAACCAAACAAGCAAAAAAAAAAAGAGAGAAGACAGTCAAAAGTGCCTAGTCTAGAGTCCTATTGTTTGTACAGGAAGCAAAGCAGTTGATTAGAACTGTGTAGAATGCCAATAAAGAAAGACTAACCTGGAAAATAGACAGAACAGTGACAGGATCACTTGCCGATATAAGAGCACCAAACATCAGACACTCGACAAATGGAAGTTTGTACATGAGATACGTAACTCCACCAAGGTAACTGCAAAATTTGCATTCACAATAAATTAATTATATGAGAGTGGAAACTGATAATACAAAGAAAATCATAGACGCAAGCAGTACTCACACCAGAATGCCTGTGACAATAGAAGCAATGAAAGTTCCTAAAATAGCAAAAGTTATAATTGCTCCAAAGTTTGAAAAGAACGGTTTCTGCTTACAGCATCAATAAAAGCCATAATGTTAAGCAATGCAAAAACAAAAGTAGGTTGCATATCAAGTAAGTAACAAGAGAAGAAAACTTACGGGTGATAGACTAAATCCTGACTGAGTAAGCAAACAAGGTCAAGGAAAAGAACTTTTGCAAATAAATTCCCGAAGAAGCTGAATATTTAACTACAGCACGTGGAACGAAAACAATAGAAAATTTTCTGCGGGAAAGAATCTAAATGTGGATATAATATGATCGGTGGCAATAAAAAGAGAAAGAAAAACTCTTCATGGAAGTTAAACCATGCCCTGCCAAGCAAGAAGCAGAAGGAAGAAAAAGAGAGTCAAAAGTCCAGCAACAAGAATCTGTAGAAATAAATAAAATCTTCAAGAACTAAATGGTGATGAAAATTCAAAAAATTACCTAATGCTCGTTTCTGTATTAGATACATTAGCCAATCCTCCTACAATCAAACCTGCCACAAAGAAAATCCATGCAACATAAATTTCAGTAAATTCCAAGATAAAGGGTACCTCAATCGATCAAGTCAATAGCATATGCTGAACAACCTTCAAAACACAATACTCGAATTGCATTTTACTGACTCACTAGAACAATGAACTATTACCAACATCAACCAAAACAAAATATCACAATCCCAAACTAGATGAGTTCAGCTATGTGAATATTCTATTCACTCTGCCACCTTTGGGTCTCTTTCATTCTAATACTCAATTTAAGGGTTCTCCAAAGCTAGATAACACACTAATATACAGGCTCTAACAAAACTAACAAGACTCCTAGGCCTAGCGTAATGCACCAACAACAACTAAATTCCCAACTAGTCGACAAAGCCTGGATGGAGACTTTGCTCCACTGACTTCTTAAGCAATTACCCACAATAGCAAAGTCAAATTGGTGCAACAACATTCCCAGCAAATTCCAGCTATAAGGATACCTCAATTTTTTTTCTTCTTTTCCTTTTATGAAGGAGGTGATCGGGCTAGCTTATGTGTACCTCGACTGTTCCACCGGTACCTGCTACCTCCCACCAGCACAGTTACCGGGTAACTGCCCACCAAAGCTTTTTTGTTTCTTTGATAAGGTAAAGTATTATTAATAAAAAATATACCGAAAGGGTACACAAGAGTACATCCACGCTTGAAACGTATCTTAATGCCTGAAAGTTGGATAGGATGGCCTCAGACTTATCCACCAAGGCATTCGTGGAATTTTTGTGCATTGCTTTGGGGGAAATCTACCAAAGCTAGGCAGATACCCTAATCCAAAAATCCAGATACTGATCTATACTTTCTAATAAACATCTGTTACACCAGAAAAACAGATTAGGCAGACATAAATTTTTAACACTAGTAATATTATTCTTTTTATCCTCAAAGCTAACACTATCTCTTTCTGTCCAAATAGTCAGGGGAATGGCCCTACAAACTGCTTCTGAGACTTGATATCTTTTTCCCTTGCTTGAATTAGACTCCTAATATCTGAAGGCATATCCCAAATGACACCACAAAGATTCAGGAAGAGCTCCCAGCATTGCTTAGAAACTTTGCAGTGAATAAAAATATAATTTACTGACTCCAAGCTTTCTCGATTCTTCACATAGAAAACACCTGCTGCTTAAGGAAAGCCTCTTCTCTGTAGATTATCTTGAGTTAAACATGCTTCTCTGATAGCAACCCAATCCAAAAGCAACTTTGATAGGTGCTTTGGTTCTTTTCATGGCCAATTCAGTACATATAAATAATCAGATTGTCTTTGGAGAAGAGTGTAACAGCTCTTGACAGAATACTTCATGACATTGCTATCTGTCCAAACCATGGCATCCTCTCTATCTTCTTCAACCACCACCATCTCCAGTATTTGAAATAATTGTCCAACTTCTTCCAACTCCCAATCATTAAAATCTCTCCGAAAATTTAGCTGCCACCCACTAGGAGAATAAAAATCAGAAACAGTCCCTGCTTTGTTGGTGGAGCAGTCCCTCCACACATCAGTCCAAAGTTTGATTCTTACACCATTGCCCAGTTTCAGTTTAGTGTATTGTTGAAAATGATTCCATAGTCTACTGATGTTACTCCAGATATCACCCTTTGAAAAGCTTTGACACGTAGGGTGACACCCTTTGAAGAGCTTTGGCATTTATCAAATCCTTCCAAATGGTTACTTTTCCATCATTATACTTCCACGACCATTTATGTAATAGGATTTTATGTGTAGTCTCAAGTTCCTGGCGCACATGCCTCCTCCTTATCAGTATCACATTTTGCCATTTGACAACATGAATCTTTCTTTCTTCTGCATTTTCTTCCCATAAAAAGTTACTCCTAATAGTGTTCAACTTCTTTTCCACATTCCCAGGTAACTGAAACAGAGACATCAGATCGGTTGGAATCCCAGCCAACGCACTACTTACCAAAGTGAGTCTGCCTCCAAGAGATAAGTACTGCTTTTTCCACGTTGTTAACTTACTGGAACACCTATATACCTTTTTCGGATTAAAAAATCACCTAGTGTTTTATCGTGTGAAAGGTACCTCAATTTGAATATGCGATGGTAGATTAAGAGCAAAATATGGAAAACCTTACTCATATAGGCATTTTCAAAATTGAAATGCCAATACCCTACTCATATTAGCATTTTCAGACTCACATTATAAGAACCCAGAAACAGAATTAAACGCAAAAAATATGAAAAATAAAACAATACACAAAAGGAAAAAAAGGGAGAAGTGAATGTGTACCAATTAAAAGAGAGGCACTTGCTTCAGGAATATAATAAAAGCGATGACGACGAAGGACATGACCAAGCACAAATGAGAGTACAAGCATCATGATCTGAAGAAGTATGCCTACTCCAGCGGCTTGTTGCTCTTTCCCTGGACTTGCTTTTGCCCCGGCCGGAGATATCTGAAGATGATCCTCCATTGGAAGTAAACACTGACTGCAATTTATGCAAAGTCAGCAAAAGAGAAGAAGAAAATCACCCACTTCGATCAACTATCGTTTAATAGAGAGTTGAATTGGTGATTTTTATGGAATCAACGACGAAACCTAGGGAATTTTCCGGTAGCGCGCTGGCCTCGAGACGTTTACTCTTTTGGGTTTTGCTTGTTTGAAAAGGCTCTTTGTGAGACAGATGGAGAGTATCTATAGAGGCACTTCCAGTCAGGTCTTGAAAGTTAAGCTAACAAATGGAAAAATTCATAATAAAGTACAAGGTGAATGAATAATAGAAAGGGAAAGGTCAAAGCAACATAAGATGAAAGAAAGAAAGGGAAAATTGTATTAAAATATATATACTACCTTGGGTCCAAAATAAGTGACTTTTTTTGGATATTCTCACACAGATTAAGAAATTTATATTTTAACATTAATTAGTAATGAAATTGATCGTATTAACCTTTACTCCCTCTGATCCAAAATAAATAATTTTTTGGATGTTTTCACACAGATTAAGAAATCCATATTTTAACATTAATTAGTAATAAAATTGACCATATTAACCTTTACTGTCTCACATAAACACTCTTAACACATAATCCAACACTATTTACTCCAAGGGCAATGTAGTAATTAATTCATTCTTGAAATCTAGAAAAATCACTTATTTTGGACCGGAGGGAGTACTATCTCACATACTCCTAACACATATTCCAACACTATTTACTCCAAGGACAATGTAGGAAAAAAATAATTAATTTATTCTTGAAATCTGAAAAAAGCACTTATTTTGAACCACAAGAAAAAAAATAAAAAATCACTTATTTTGGACCGGAGGGAGTATATATTAGAGGTCTAATTTGGTTTGAGGAGAAACGAGAAAGAAAATGTGGGAGAAAATTTGTTTTCCTATTGCCCCTACTAATTTAAATCTATGAGACAAGAAGGCCAAATATTTTTGGCGTATTATCACTTTTAGTCCGCGCCAGAAACTATTTATATTCGGTAGCCGAAAATGTATATACAATTTGTATAGTTTTTGTATATAACACAGATAATGTGTGTGTGTGTATATATATATATATATATATATATGGCTTCATTTTCCCTTGCATTCGCTTAAAGCAGGTGGGGTGCCTTAACTAAGGACAAAGCTCAGGTGTTGGGGAGAAGTTACTGGCTATGGGGTCTGGAGGAGTAGAAGGGACTCGAGAGAGGTGCTAGGGGTCTCAAGGGTTTCTCTGGTGGCCGCAAAGGAGATTGATGGGAAAATGAAGAGGTCCAAGGTCAAGTGGAAGCCAAGAAAGCAACATATAAAAAGCTTGCAGAGAGCATAGATGAGGTGGAGAAGAGGGCCAATTAAGAGTGGTGTCAGAAGGCTAAGAAGGAGGCAAAGTTTGTGGTCACTTCAGCTAAGACTCCGGCGTTTGGACATTTGTATGAAGAGTTGGGGGAGAGAGACGGGGATAAGAAGTTGTACATGCTGGCCAAAGTGAGAGAAAGGAAGGCTCGTGATATGGATCAAGTAAAGTGCATAAAAGACGAGAAGGGTAGAGTGCCGATGGATGAGGCTCAAATTAGGTGGATAGGGAAATCATACTTTCATAAACACTTGAATGATGGGAGGGATAGGAATATTGTGTTGGGTGATCTGGAGCACATTGGGAGTCATCAAGACTTTGGGTACTGTCGGCGCATAAGTGTGGGGGAGGTCAAGGGAGCGATGCCTGGGATGAGAAAGGGTAGAGCTACCGGGCTAGACGAGATCCCGATAGAATTCTGGAGGAGCGCGAGTAAGGCATGCCTGGAATGGCTCTCTAGGTTGTTCAGCGTCATTTTTAGGACGAAGAAGATGCCTGAGGAATGGAGGTGGAGAACGATGATTCTGTTGTACAAGAACAAGGGTGATACCTGATAAGTGGGGATTTTGACTACTTATTAGCACCCTTTTGCTTTTATTTTAGTCTGAAAGTATTGATTTATGTCCCCGAAACTAATGAAATTGTGCAAATTGCAGGAATATTGGAAGTTTGGCCTCCCATGATGAAATCCAACTCAAAAAGGAGTGTTCCGAATCACAAGGCAATAGAGGGCGCATAAACAAAGAAGTGTGGTCCGCAGAAGAAGGTGCGGACCGCAGAATTCCATCTGCGACCGAGACCAAATAAAAGCACCCAGCAGAACTTTGGCCAATGTGCGGACCGCACATGAACTGTGCAGCTGCAGAACTGGGTCTGCACTAGCAAATGATTCAAAGTTCAGAGAGTGTGCAAAGGACCAAGCCCTGAATCCTTGCTGAAGTGCAGACTGCACAAGAATTGTGCGGTCGTAGAAGATACTTCGCGGCCGCAGAAGATACTTCGCAGCCACAATCCAGAAATGTGTGGCTGCATTGTGGTTGCAGAACCCAATCTTCTAACAACTGAAGAAATCTGTGGGCCGCACTTGGAATTATGCGGCCGCAGAACCTCTTGAGCGGAATTTAGCAGCAAATTTTGGCCCGCTATAAATAAACGAGTTTCACATTTTTAGGTCAAGCTTCGAAGTTTAAGCTGTTGATGTCGTTACATTTTGCAATTTTAGGAAGTTTGTGATTATTTTAGTGTTTGAAATTATATTTTATCAATTTAATCTTTGTTTATGGGTTTAATTAGCTTTTCTTCTTTATTTTCTTCAACTTTCACTGTGAGTAGCTAGATTCTTACTAGGGTTGTGGCCCAACCCTAGTGTGTAAACCTTAGGGGTACTTAATTTAATGTTTTTTTATGATTGGGTGTTGATTATTTATCTTAGTTCATGCTTCAATTTTAGAATTAATGGTTGCAAACATTGATTCATGCCTTTTTGACTTAGTCTCTACTTGAGAAAGAGGGACCTAGTTTAGGATAACTTGGCTAACAAGTGTCGCGCCCCCCTCTTTCCATCTTCGCAGTGGAAGTCAGGGTTTCGACATTCATTGGGACAACTCGTTTCCTTTTGGGAAAGGCGTACAGAAGTTGAAGAGTCGCCACCTAACGGATTTAAGGTGTGTTAGGGCACCTATTGCAAATAACTCATAGAAAACCGATTTGTGTTACCAGAGATTGGGTAAGGGCTTGAAATCACCTTGAGGGTGAGGTGTTACGCACCCCTCGAGGTCCACAACGGTGGGTCCCGGCCAAACTCATTTTGTGAATTAATCGTTTAACAGATAAGCAGTCTAAGCACACATATGTATATACAAAAGGAAATCCTAAGTTTATTAGCCTATAGGATCATTTCTGTACAATACACGGTAATCATTCCTCAACTAGAGGGGTTGCACGTGGAATTAGCGCACAGGTCATCATATCCTTTTACTACCCATTACCCTCCCCTTAGCGATTATATAAGCGGTTGTAATTAAACGAACTCTAAGCGTGCATTACCCGTCCCTTCTTTGTGGTCCCAAAGGTGTTTAGGACATCTAACTTTAGGCAGTTTTAGACTCTCCTAAGGTGTTTAAAAGGGAAAATCTAAGCGACAACGAAGAACAAACATGATTGTCAAGTAATAAAACAATTAAGGGGGCTCATGTTTACCTCCACAAATAAGCAGACACTTAGCACGTCTCAAACAACAGAATTCAAGTATTTCAGAAAGGTCCTAAAACAGGATATCTAGGTGAGCATAACAAGTACAGAATAAGTAGCATTGTGTTAAGGCGAAGCGATAGAAACCTAACCAGTTTGCCTATCGATTTAGAACCTGTTGAATCTGGGCGGTCACAAATAAGCAAAGCAAGGTTTTACAATTTTTACAAGACCTTCATTACCTAAGGTTTGCCTAGGCGTGGTTCGGAGATACCCTATAAACATGTTGTCTAAAAATACGACAAGGATTCTGGAAAAAATAGTTTAAAACAATCTGAACTTATTAAGTCCTATAGGCATGATGGTCTAGGTGCTGAATATTATATTACAGAACCGGTTTATACACATTTATCTTTATAACATCTAGGTGCTGGGATTGTTTTTTAGACATCTTTATAGACAAGATAGTTGTTGATTTAGGCGATGTAGACATGGTTTAAAGCGAATACAAATACAATCATAAGGCAGTATCTCTAATGCACAGAAGGAATGACCATTTTTATTAGCCAGAATTATAGCAGTAACTTAATAAAAAATATTTCTAGATGGTCATGATTATGCAGAAGTAGAATTTTCATAACAAATGAGATAGCGAGCCTATAACATGTTGTCTAGTATGCCAAATGATCTAAAATCATGGTTTCTAATGCGAGTAGACATGATATAAACCTAAAGCATGATTGCTATTGCAAGTAAACATAATATAAACCTAAAGCATGATTGCTATTGCAAGTAAACATAATATAAGCATAAAGCATTTCTAATGCGAACAAACATAATATAAGCCTAAATCATGATTTCTACCCGGTTACCCCACAAAAATCATATAAGAATCCCCCCTTTTTTACTAATATCCCCAATATCTGTCTACAAAATTATTATTACAGACCATGAATAATGAATTACATAACAAACAAAAACTACACTATAGGGAGCCTTACATAGGCCCAAAGTGAACCTGGAAATACCAGGCCTTCCAAAAGTCCGGGATGCCAAAGTCTCATAGCCAATAGGGTGTCCTATTGTGTCAAAGTTCCCTAAGGACCTCAGGGATCCCGGGCAATGCTCACACCAAGATCTTTCTTAAAGAGGAGTAATTATGTGCAGTGTGGAAAGGCCAGCCTTAGTGTGTCAGAGTTTGGAGGAATCTCATGGAATCCTAGGCAGTACACACAAACTTAAGTGGTCTAAGAGTATAAGTGAGAGTGCTTGACATAGTTGGAAGAACTTAGTAAAAACAATACCGAGGTAAAAGTTTAGGAGTGAAAAGGTATTTCAGGAATGGAAACATATTTTAAGAAAATGCTAAGAGTGAAAACAGTTTTAGAAGCAATTCTGAGGAGAACAAGGATTCAACAAGCAACCACACAACCACAAAACTTAGAGTGCCCAGCTTCAAAACCATTTATTACTTAATTCGAAGTGAAGACACATAAGTTACAAACAAGGATCAGGGGAACTAGGAACATAGAGAGTTTAAATCAGAAACACATAAACATGGATAAGGGGGGGGGGGGGCATTTTTATCAACAAGTACACAGAACAAGCAAGGGTTGATTGACAACCAGCAACCAAGTACAGAGCATTAAAGCACAAATTATTGATTCAAAGTCCTAACAGAAAATCATATTTGAAGCTAAGGTGGTAATAGAAAGTAAAGCATAGAGACAAAATATGAGAATAGTCATGTTGAAGACAAGGGTCTACTATATAGAGCTAGTCATGCCAATTAAGATTAACCAAATACATTGGGATTCTGGGATACTAAAAATAATCATGCTAGTTGTGGAAAGTAAACAAGGACTCAAATACACATGCTGGCTCAAGTAACAAACGAGAATATTGAAACCTAGACATACTGCTTAAACATTGAACAATAGAGGGCAAAACTTAAGCATACTGAATAAAGCAGTAAACAGGAAGGACAATTAAATACATAATCAGTTAAACTAGTGCGGAAATAGGCATGGATTTAACAACTATGGAGCACATAGAGTTGAATTTTAGAATTGAAATAAGAACATACCAGTTAAGGAAGCAAGGTATAGAAAGTAAAGCAAGTAGAGTTCCACAGTCTAGCCTTGGCTTTCGGCCGGCTAGACAAACGATTAGCACAAGTAACAGAAAGGGAGAGAAGAGAGATAATTTGTGTGTGTGTGTTCTTGAATTAATGTCCGTGTCCTTGAGAGGCAAAACAAGAGTGTATATATAGCACTTAGAGAGTAGGACAAATAAGGTAAAAGAATCAGAAGTCAGTCGATTTAGGACAATCACATAATTACATAATCAAATCACATAAATGGGGTTCGAAATAGACCTTTTAATTAGGGATAATTAATTAATGGTAACAACAAGGGGTTTTGATTAAGGCAAAGAATCCAAATCACACCAAATAAGGGATCAGTAAAAATTCCAAAATCATACGGACAACTAATTAAGGCAGGTATGATCAATTAAAGTCATAAATAAGGGAATAAAATAAATCTATGCACACGAATTTTAACATAGGAAGTAATCAGTAAAACTTTCAAAAGAATACTGATTTCTGGGAAAGAATTACTCAAATTCCACAAATAGAAATTAAACTAAGTAAGACCTCACAGAAATATAGAACTTAGCAGGAAAAGCAGGTTTGAACCCTAACAGAGATTAATTAGGGAAAAACCACAAAAATACTAGATTTAACAAGAAAAAATGTTTAAGTCCAAAAGATAGAGTAAACTAATATGGCTGGTGTCACTGAAAGTAACAAAAGTATCAAAACAAAAGTTGAAGAAACTAGTATATCACATAATCGACTAGGGTTTGAACACTCATGCGAAAATTAGTCAAGACTATGAAGAAACAATTAACTAAACATTGAGAACTTATAAAAATCGTTGAAGAAAATTCTAAAATGAACCTCAGTTTTAGAAAGAACAACTAAAATCGAAATAATCGATTAAAACAAGGTTTTTTTGAAGGAAAACGCTTAATAACATTCGAATCATCTCAGATCTATAAAGAACTGGGAAGAATCTACAATATCGAGCTAGGGTTTTCAGAAAAATAGTAGAGATGAGAGAATAGGTCAAGAACCCATAGATTCGTTACAAAAACAAGGAGAGATTATTACTTACAAATGAAAAATGGCATGAGGCAGGCCGATAAACAAAGTTTCAAACCAGAACCAGTTGGAGTTCCTTGAGATCTTCTCAAGGACTCATGAAAGCGAAGAGCCATGGAGTGTGGGAGACAAGTGATGGTCGGAGAAGACATAGAAACACCATAGGAGGGGTTCACGCCGATGCCGGTGTTTAGGGTTAGGTTTAGGTTGAGAGAGAGTTGAGAGACGAGGGGAGATGATGACGGCGGGGGAGGGAAAGAATGATAAGGGTTAGGGGGTTAGGTTAGGATTAATTATGGTAGGTTTAATTGTGGACCGTTGATCAAAATGATCAACGGCCACGGTTAAACAGGGCTATTGGGTCGGGGTTTGCAGATTGGGCCTAAAAGGGATTTGGGCTAGTTTTAAAAGGGGTTTTGGGATGAGTTTAATTAAAGAGGTTAGGTCTGAATATAAAAATGGGTTATTTGTTAAATAACCAAGTAATTGATAAAATTAATTTATAAAATAATTAAAAGATTATAAAAAATAATTTTCACTCATAGAAATGTTATAAAATAGTTACTCGATATTTAAAATATAATGAGCCATTTTTGATAAAATAATGCAATTATGTATGCATGGGCTTTAATTGCAAAGTTATTGCAATTGTAACCCAAAAATGTAAATGTGGCTATTTGTGCAAATAATTTGAGCTTAATATGGCTATAAATAGCAAAAATTAAATCACGAAATGTTATAAAGTCATTTGTGATGAAATTTTGTAATTATTTATATAAATAAAAGACTGGAATAAATTGATTTGAAAATGTAGAAATTACGAAAAAATATCAATGCATAGTTTTGAAGGTATATATGCATTTAAAAATATTATAAGGAAAAATTGGGTATCAACAACTGCCTCTCTTTACCCGGGAAGGATGAAAGAGTTGTCGGGTAAAAATATGATGACCAATTTTGACCGAGCGAGATGGTTTGAGAGATTTAGGCCGCACTCTGGTTTCTGAGCTGCCTACATATCCCTGGTTTTACAGGAATCAGGTCGTGTGTAGTTCTATATTCATCGGCAGAATATACCGATGAAGTCATCACAAGAATGGACACGAGGTTTTGGAATAGGTGAAGAATGGTTGTGGTGAGAGATCAGGTTTTAGATAGTTTGGAGGAATCGAAGCGGGACTACTCCTGTTGGGATAACGGTTGCTCATCGGGCTACGTGCAAGTAAAGAGATACTACGAGCATATATTTATGCGGAAATTTAAACATGATACAGATTTCCTTCGGACCATGAGAATTGTCTTCGGACGGTTGATGATGATGTCCTTAGATCATGATGTCCTGGGCCATGAATGGTTCAGTAAGGGATTCGCATGCCATGAAATGATGTTCTCGGGCCATAAAAATGGTGCCTCTAACCATGACGCCTTTGAATAATGATATGCAAATTTGAGAGATCCTCATGCCATGACATGGTGTCTTCCGGCTATGAGGATGATGCCTTTAGACAATGACGCCTTTGGACAAGCTGGCGATATTTCAGCCCATGAGATACAATAATATGATGCTAAAATCAACAAGACAAGGCTTAGTCTTTTGAAGTTGAGGGCAAAGCTTAGCCCGAAAGAAGAGAAAATAGATAGTGTCGGAGAGACAACGCTTAGTCTCGGCAAATAGAAAGGCAATGATTGGCCTTATGCGAATAGGAGGCATAGATTAGCCTCATGCAAGATTCGGGACAGGGCTTAGTCCCATGCCGATGGAAGGCAGAGCTTAGACTTATGCAAATATGGAGGCAGGGCTTAGCCTCGTGCGGATGGAGACAGAACTTAGTCTCATGCAAGATTCGGGACAGGGCTTAGTCCCATGCAAGTGGAAGGCAAAGCTTAGCCTTATGCAAATATGGAGGTAGGGCTTAGCCTCAGGCAGACATGGAGACAGAGCTTAGTCTCATGCAAGGTTTCGGGACAGGGCTTATTCCCATGCAAATGGAGAGCAGGGCTTAGCCTCATGCAAATATGGAGGCAGGGCTTGGCCTCATGATAATACGGAGGCATGGCTTAGCCTCATGCAGATGGAGACAAAGCTTAGTCTCATCCAGGATTTGGGACATGGCTTAGTCCCATGCAAGTGGAAGGTCGTGCTTAACCTTATGCAAAGAGGAGGCAGGGCTTAGCCTCATGCAGGGTTTGGGACATGGCTTAGTCCCATGCAAAAATAGAATAAATAGCAGATGATAGCAGAGTTTTCTTAGCTGGTAGTAGATTTTAGTATCGCGGTTGTTACGAAGATTGTGACTTCAAGGCATGTATATTCTTCGTTCCTGCATCCAAAGAAAAATTGTGAGTTCTGTAAAGGGGGAGGTCGGTTCGTGCCTCCGTCGGCTTGCTTTTGCTTGGTCTGAAGATCTTGTTCAAATCATTAGGGGTAGATTTTGCTAAACATAGCTATTTTCAAAGACATAATAAAATATATTTTAAGAAATTTTTTAGATGAACCAATGACTGACACGATCAGAGACGTTGCAACCTCTCTTGCTATAGAATTTTAAGGGTCCTCCTCAAAATTCTGCCCCATTTAGATGGATAGACATCTCTGGTTGTTGTATATGTTGCGATCGGCTGAACCTGCTTCGAAAATTTGAGGGTCCTCCTCAAAATTCTGTCCCAGTTTCATATTATGGGGGAAATAAGATATTTATTAAATTGTGACCGAACCCACAGGGTTGCCTATGTATCCTCTCTTAAACGGGAATCAAGTCGAGCGTAGTTCAATTTACATAATTTGCGGAAATATAAATAGTTACACATAATATCGCTTGACTGCATCTGAATTGATCGGTTTTGGCCAGACTTCTCCATCCATTTCTGCAAGTATAAAGGCTCCTCCTGTCAGTACCCTGTGAACCATGTAAAGACCTTGCCAATTGGGAGAGAATTTTCCTTTGGCTTCATCTTGATGCGGGAATATCTTCTTCAACAACAGCTGCCCCGGTGTGAACTGTCCCGACTTGACTCTTTTGTTGAAGGCTTTGGACATTCTGTTCTGATAGAGTTGCCCATGACACACTACATTCATCCTTTTTCTGTCTATGAGGGCTAACTGCTCATAACGGCTCCTTATCCATTCTGCGTCGCTGAGCTCATCTTCTTGTATGATCCTCAAGGAAGGAATCTCTACTTCGGCAGGGATAACAACTTCTATACCATAAACTAGCAAGTAAGGAGTTGACCCGGTTGATGTGTAGACAGTGGTACGGTATCCCAGTAAAGCGAATGGCAGCTTCTCGTGCCACTGTTTGTGATTTTCTACCATCTTTCTCAGTATCTTCTTGATATTCTTGTTGGCGGCTTCTACAACCCCATTCATATGAGGTCTATATGCTGTGGAATTCTTGTGTTTGATTTTGAAAGTCTCACACATGGGCTTCATCAGATCACTGTTGAGATTTGAGGCATTGTCAGTGATGATTGATTCTGGAACTCCGAACCGACAAACAATCCGGTTGCAGACAAAGTCTGCCATGACTTTCTTAGTCACTACCTTGTAAGATGCTGCTTCGACCTATTTGGTGAAGTAATCAATAGCTACCAGGATGAACCGATGCCCATTTGAGGTGGTGGGCTCGATTGGACCGATACATCCATACCCTAGGCGGCGAATGGCTAATGTGAGCTTGTTGCATTGAGCTCATTTTGAGGCACTTTTATCATATCTGCATGTACTTGACATTGGTAGAATTTTCAACATATCGGATGCAATCTGTCTCCATCTTCATCCAGAAATAACCGGCCCTAAGCATCTTCTTGGCCAAGACAAAGCCGTTCATATGCGGGCCGCATGTCCCAACATGTATCTCCTCATGCAGCTTAGAAGCTTCTTTTACATCGACACACCTCAGTAATCCCAAATCGGGAGTTCTTCTGTACAGGGTTCCTCCGATGTGGAAGAAATTGTTGGAAAACCTCCGAAGCGTGCGTTTCTGAGTATGGTTTGCATGCTTCGGGTATTCTCCTTTTGACAAATATTCCTTGATGTCGTGGAACCAAGGCTTCCCGTCTGTCTCTTCTTCAACATGGGCATAATATGCCGGCTGGCAAACTGGGATAGGATCAATGAAGTTCTTGTCGGGATGTTGTATCATGGATGACAAAGTGGCTAGTGCATCGGCAAACTCGTTCTGAATCCTGGGAACATGCCGAAACTCTATCTTCGTAAACCTTTTCTTCAATTCCCGCACATGGTGCAGATATGGTAATATCTTGGAATTCTTGGTGGCCCATTCTCCTTGTACCTGGTGCACAAGTAAATCTGAATCACCGATTACCGGCAACTCCTGAATATTCATGTCGATAGCCCTGTTGAGTTCTAGTATGCAAGCTTCATACTCTGCCATGTTGTTGGTGCAGGGAAACCTGAGTTTAGCAGATACTGGATAATGCTGGCCAATTTCTGATACCAAGACAGCTCCAATGTCGACTCCTTTGAAATTAGCCAATCCGTCAAAGAACATCCTCCAACCGTCGTAGGACTCAACAATGTCTTCTCCTATGAATAGTACCTAGTCATCGGGAAAATACGTTTTCAGAGGTTCGTATTCTCCTCCCACAGGGTTTTCAGCAAGATGATTTTCCAATGCATGTCCCTTGAATGCTTTCTGAGTCACATAAACGATGTTGAACTCGCTCAACAGGATTTTCCACTTAGCCAGTTTGCCAGTGGTCATGGGCTTCTGGAAGATATACTTCAAGGGATCTATTCTTGATATGAGGTATGTTGTGTAAGCACAGAAGTAGTGCCTCGGCTTCTGAGCTATCCAGGTCAGAGCGCAACAGGTACGTTCCAATAGAGAGTACCACACTTCATATGGAGTAAACTTCTTACTCAGGTAATAGATAGCATGTTCCTTTCTTCCTGCCTTGCGGTGCTGCCCCAGAACGCATCTGAAAGCTTGATATAATACTGCGAGGTAGAGCAACAATGGTCTACCTGGATCTGGTGGGACTAAGACTGATGGCGTTGATATGTACTTTTTGATCTTGTCGAAAGCCTTTTGACAATCTTCCGTCCAACCAGTTGCAGCATCTTTCTTCAACATCTTGAAAATTGGCTCACATATAACTGTGGACTGGGCTATGAATCGACTGATGTAGTTTAGCCGTCCTAGAAAACTCATCATATCTTTCTTACTTTTTGGCGGTGGCAGCTCCTGGATGGCTTTGACTTTTGACGGATCCAATTCTATCCCTCGGCGGCTGACAATGAACCCAAGTAACTTTCCGGCAGGAACCCCAAACGCACACTTTGCGGGGTTTAATTTCAGGTTGTACTTCCGCAATCTGTCGAAGAACTTCCTCAAATCTGCTATATGATTTGTGGCTTTCTTGGACTTGATGATGACACCGTCCACATACACCTCGATCTTCTTATGTATCATATCATGAAAAATGGTAGTCATAACCCTCATGTAGGTGTCCCCAACATTCTTTAGACCGAATGACATCATCTTATAACAGAACACCCCCCAAGGTGTGATGAAAGCTGTTTTCTCAGCGTCCTCCTCGTCCATCCAGATCTTGTGGTAACCGGCAAAACAATCCACAAATGATTGGAGTTCATGTTTGGCACAATTATCGATTAGGATGTGTATGTTTGGAAGCGGAAAATCATCTTTTGGGCTGGCTCTGTTGAGATTCCGATAATCGACACAGATCCTGACCTTCCCATTTTTATTTGGAACTGGCACGATGTTAGCCAACCAAGTTGGATATTCGACTACTCTGAGGACCTTGGCATTGATTTGCTTAGTAACCTCCTCCTTGATTTTTCAAACTCATATCATGCTTGAATTTCCTGAGTTTCTGCTTCACTGGTAGACACATTGGGTTTGTGGGAAACCTGTGAGCCACAATGGATGTACTTAACCCGGTCATATCATCGTATGACCATGCAAAGATGTCCTCATATTCTTTTAAGAACTGTGTGTACTTTTCTTTTTCTAATGGCTACAGGTGAATGCTGATGCGGGTTTCTTTGATAGTTTCAGAATCTCCCAAGTTGATTATTTCTATTTTATCCAGATTGGACTTAGGCTTGTTCTCAAAGTCTTCTACTTCTCTGACGATTTCCTCGGGTATGACATCCTCTTCTTCTGAATCACTATCCTTTTGTTGTGTTGTCTCATTACATGTCACAGTTGCCGGTTCATCGATACAGGAAATAGTAAGGCTTTATAGATAAAGATACCGGAGGAAGATGATAATAATAAATATCGATTCATTGAAGAGTCAAACAAAATGCGATTTTTCAATAATTAAAACATCATTTTGGAACATTTGGATATATTATTTAAAACAAATGCAAAAAGCGAAATCGTTTTCTTAGAAGAAAAAATAAATAATATTGTTCAGCCTTGCTACCCTGGGACTCGTCGGGCCCTGGATGGTCTGACGGTCAAATTTCTGAGGAATGTTCCTTTCTCCACTGCTCGGATAGTAGGGCCTTCCTCCTCCTCCTCAACAATTACACAACAGTCCATGTCATCATCCTCCAGCAACAGGTTCTTTAAGGATTTCAGTGCTTCCTCCTCCTCTGATCCCCATATGACGTCGGTCTGTTGGAAAGTCTGGCTCAAGTGCGGTATAGGCTGCTCCAGTGGATAGTACGGACCACGCCATGGTGGTGACCGGTCATTGTATTCTTGCCAGGTGTACTGATATCCCAAACCGAAAGTGGTACCATGGGGTTTCAGCTGTATAGTCTTGGTGATGCCCTGGAGATTTTTACCAAGATCTTTGCCAGGCTCATACCCTCTCCAGTTCATCATGCTTGCTATCTTGCTATCCCACCACTTATCTTTGTCGATTGCATTGACTCGCTCGATGTGATGATAAGTTTCTCCACCTAGCCTCCTTCTATTTTTAACCACCGGGATGGTCTGACGGGTGTAAATGGGGTTGCTCACATCTCCGTGGATAATCATTTCTTGATGGTTCCACTCAAACTTCACTGCCTGATGCAAAGTTGATGCCACAGCCCCAGCGTCGTGTATCCATGGTCGTCCCAACAACAGATTGTAGGACGCAGATATGTCCAGCACCTGAAACTCGACATCAAACCACGTAGGCCCCATCTGCATATAGAGATTGATCTCCCCGATGGTAGCTATCTGAGAGCCATCAAATGCCTTCACGTTTATGGTCCCTTCTCGTATCTCGTATAGGCCATTGGTCAACCTCTTTAGTGTTGTCAATGGGCAAATATTGAGGCTGGATCCCCCATCAATCAGAACCATAGCAATAAAATTGTCCTCACATTGCACTGTGATATGCAGTGCCCTGTTGTTATTCAGACCCTCAGGTGGCAACTCGTCCTCGTGGAAAGTGATTTTGTGACTTTCCATCACCTGCCCCACCATATTGGCCATTTCTCCGCCAGTGATGTTGTTAGGAACATATGCTTTACTCAACACCTTTAAGAGAGCCTTTATGTGTGCTTCTGAATTCTGTAACACCGACAGGATGGATATTTGAGCAAGAGTCTTGTTCAGATGGTCGATAATTGAATCCTCCCTTGCTTGCACTTTCCTACATAGGTCATCTGGGCTTGTTTCAATAATGGGCGGTCTATTAGAGGCCTGCTTGCTAGATTCTCCCAAATGTTCCGGTGTATAGACTCTTCCAGTCCTAGTCATCCCTTACGCAGCGCCAGATTCTTCCGTTTTGGTTTTTCCTTTTCTTCTAGTTTCAGCCACATAATCCCAAGGTACAACCTTGATATTGAAAGGCGATGTGGTTGATATTGTCACTGTGAATGGTGCGGCTACCTTCACCTCAAATGGAATAGGTGCAATTGCAGGTGGTGCTACCTCAACTTCAAATGGGACTGATGCGGTTACCTCAACCTCCACTGGTGGCTGTATCTGCACTATGATGGGATTGAGTGTAACTGCGGGTTTATTGGGATCTTCACCCTCTTTGATAAGTCCAATTGATCCCTTAGGATCCCATTCCTCATTGGTCTCTATCACATTGAAACCTTCACCCCTATGATCTGGGAGGGGTTTGGTGCGGACGTTGGGTGTAGCTTCCTTTGCCTGGATGACTTTGTTGTTAATCAATGTTTGGATCTTATCCTTCAGTGTTCGGAACTCGTCAATGGTGTGCCCTTTCATGCCAGAATGATATGCACAAGTCTTATTTGGGTTGACCCACTGAGATGAATTCTCCATGGCCACAACAGGGATAGGAGTGACGTAACCAGCAACCTTCAACCTTTCATACAGTTGGTCAATGGGTTCAACAATGGAAGTGTATTACTTTGGTGGTCTGCGGTCAAAACTAGGTCGAGGTATCGGGTAGTTTTGACGAGTTAGAGGTTATTGAAAATGAGATGGTTGGGAATTGTAAGTGTGATAAACAGGGGCTGGTTGGGAATATCTGGGAGATGATGGTTGATATGTGGGTGGAGGAGATTATTATAATGTGGGTGGAGGTGCTTGATATTCAAGTGGGGAGGTCCGATATACAAATGGAGTTTTGGGTCCTTCGGCGACCATTACTGCTCCCACGTCCTTCTTTTTCGATATACCCCCTGACTGCAGTGCTTTATTAGTGGATTGCAATGCCTCAAAGTTTGTTACCATCCCGCTTTTGATGCCTTCTTCGATCCTTTCTCCGAGTTTGATGATATCAGAGAACTTATGGTTTTCAATAACCATCAACCTTTCATAGTACTGTGGATCCTGTGCTGTGACGAAGAACTTATTCATACGTTCCTCGTCTAATGCCGGCCTGACTTTGGCTGCTTCCGACTTCCAACGAGTAGCATACTCGCGGAAAGTCTCAGTAGGCTTCTTCTTATGGTTCTGAATGTAGAAGACATCTAGTGCATTGATCGGCTCTCACCCACACTACTATTAAAGTAGGAAAATGAGGGTCAGTGCAGCTTTTACCCGAAAGGTCGGGATCGAATCCTCAGGGAGTTACGATTTGGAGTGAGTTTCTAAGTGATCTAGCAATGGTTCGTGTTCTTGATTACACTTTTCAAGATTGTTGGTTTTGTACTGTAACTATGGTTTATACTAATGATAATTGCAATTGAACTACTATTATCTTTTTGGGTTGTTTTCTAATTGGATAAAGGCACTAGGGTTATGACTTCTTACCTAGGCGAGTAAGTAATGGATTCTAATATCTAAGGCAAAGGTGTTATTCGGAGAATTATGATATAGCCAAATGCTCCAAAGTTACCCACTCTATACCTCTCGGTAGCTTGAGTGGCTATGCCTAATTGCCTTTCTCAAGGTCAATTAGGTGTCAAATTTGCACAAGCAATATGAGCTCAAGTAGGGTTTACTCTCTCGAGGTTTGACCCGTTAATTGGGACTATCAATTCTCATGATTTTATTCCAATTCCTTGTTGGGTTGATTTTCTAGACTCAAGTCCTCTTTCTCAAGAAGGACCCAAGTCAATTGAACACCAATTAGTGTTTGCAACACTAATCTTACAAATAAAACCATAAATCAACCCAAATATCCATCACCCATAAACATCTAAGCCCTAATTTAGAGAACTCATTAATTACCCACACTAGGGTTGAGCCACAACCCTAGCAATGGGTTTAGCTACTCATAATCAATGAAGAAATCACATAATAGATGAAGCAAAACCCATGTAATTAATTTATAAGCTAAACTATGAAGATTCAATGTTGAAATGAAGCAAAAATTGTAACAAAAGATGAAAGGAAAATATCCATGAGCTGCTCACTACTGCTGATACAAAGCCTACCCTAAAAAAAATACAAAAGAAGCTATTTATACCTAGCCAAAAATTCCGGAATAAAATGCCCATGCGGGGTCATCGTGGACCGCAAAGAATGGACCGCGGTCCGCAAAGGTCTCTGGGCTTCTGAAGCTGGGGTGTCTGAACCTCTTGACCGCGGACCGCGGTGCCTTTATCCTCCCAAAATGAGTCTCTCTGAATCTCACCACCGCGGACCGTGAAGAATGGACCGCGGCCGCGATGGACTTTGCCTTTGAAAGTACTTCTCTGAACCTCACCACCGCGGACTGCGAAGAATGGACCGCGGCCGCGGTGGACTTTTCCTTGATAAGACTTCTCTAAACCTCACCACCGCGGACCGCGAAGAATGGACCGCGGCCGCGGTGGTCACTTGAGCTTTCCCTTTCTGTTGTTCTTGGTACTTGGGCACGATTCACTCCTTTTTGAGCAGATCTTGGACGATTTGTCATACTTTTTGGCTCAATCCTGCAACAAGCACAACATGTCAAATTTTTGGATTATTTTAATGTACAAATGTATCCAAAACTTAAGCAGTTAGAGTATAAAACAAGGTAAAATCCGTAGTCATCAACTCCCCCAAACTTAAGCTTTTGCTTGTCCTCAAGCAATCAAAATAAGCCCCACCCCTTTTTTGAGTAATTTCAAGAAAATTTGGCTATCCTAAGGTAACCTCCTCTAGCATCAATTGGGACTAACAATTGTCCTCAAAGAAAATGAATCATTAACAACATTTGACCTTTTTTAAAACCACGGATTTAAGTGCGACACAAGAGCATCAAGAGTTGACTCGACTCATCAACGAAACTCTTAATATCACTTTGGTCATTGTGGAACCCAAACTCATACTCCTCAACTCTCCCTAAGCAAACCTCTCTTTAGAATTGTACGCTCAGAACGAGGATAATGAGATTTCACTCATCTCTCTCAAAGAAAAGACTCAAGTCCGGCTCAAAGTACCATAGGCTTGCCTCTTATGTGAGTCACCACTAATATAAGTTTCATTCAACTCAAGATCATATAGGACTTTTGTGGGAAAATTATGAAGGCTTTTGGTTAAAGGTAGGAAATATTTGGTCAAAGTGAGTTCTATATTCCCTTAAGCACTTCATTTATTTCACATTCTCTTGACTTCTTGAGTCATATAACTCTTTCTGAGGGGTTAGAGGGACACATTGTCACTCCTTTTTTTTTTAAATTCAATCATTTTTCTCCTTTTCTAGGCATTTCACACCTTTAATCTCATTTCTTTCATTGATTCCCTTTATTTTTTCTACTTTGTTCATTCTTTTTGACTTTTTGATTTTTTTGTTTATTTTCTTTCTTTTTCATTGCCTTTCCTTTTCTTCATTCTTGTACCTTCTTTTTCACTTTGTTGCATTCCTCGTCTCTCCCCCAAACTTACATTTTTGCTTTATGCTAAGGGAAGAAAGGGTGCCAAGAGAGGGTTAAAATTGGTACAGTCTTGTATCATGGCTTTTTGAAAGAAAAAGGTCTAAGGTGTTACACCCCATGTTTTCGTACGTGAGAGTACATCAGAAGTCAATTGATGTAAGCTCAAAA
>MDKH01153648.1:0-26651 GCA_005239495.1 Nicotiana undulata
AATACATGGGAGCGGGCCGTACACCACGACAGTGTTGAAAGTAATTGAAAATATATGGGATCGAGTCGTACGCTAGGCAGAGTTGAAAAGAAATTGTGAAATACATAGGAGCGGGCCGTACGCCACGGCAGTGTTGAAAGTAATTGAAAATATATGGGATTGGCCAGTACGCCACGGCAGAGTTGAAAAGAAATTGTGAAATACATGGGAGCGGGCTGTACGCCACGACAGTGTTGAAAGTAATTGAAAATATATGGGATCGGGCCGTACGCCACGGCAGTGTTGAGAAATTATGAAATATAGGGGATCGGGCCATACGCCACGGCAGTGTTGAAAAGAAATTGAAATGAATATAATATCGGGTCGTACGCCACGGCGAGTGTAGAAGGTACCTTATAGGAGCGGGCCGTACGCCACGGCGGATCTAAGAATTTGTGATTATTGTTTCGTTCGGTGGTCTTACCTTGAAAGTGCTTTATTGTTTAGTTCAGAAATTGTTTGGATTTTTTTCCCCTGCTTTTGATATATATACTTGTTGCTTATTTTCCTGACATGCCTACTGTATTTCATCATATTCTATCACATGTTATCACTGCTGGATCTTAGTGAGTATCGAGTCGACCTCTCGTCACTATTTCTTCGACTTTAGGCGAGATACTCACTGGGTACATATTTATTTAATATGTACTCATGCTGCACTTTCTTTTCTTTTCTGTACTTGATTGTACACGTCCGGAGGCTGGCACGTCTGGCTATCAGGTCGGTGCTAGATATTGATAGCGTGGTCATTCTTCACGGTGAGCTGCTTTCCCGGCGACTTCCTAGCAGCACCCTGGAGCTCTTTTGTTATATTTCTATGTCCATTTCATTCAGACGGAGACTCTGTATATATTGTAGTCATTGTATATTCAGTAGTTGCCCATGACACTTGTGACACTAGTTCCTGGCACACACACGTAGTGTATATATATATATCTTTTGGGATCGGGTTGTACAGGCATGTGTATGTTTCATTTCGGCTTTGTATCTACTATGACTTTACCTTCTCTCAAGGCTAGTATCATGTTAGTTGTTATAAACTGGTAAATCTTTGGCTTGTTTAATTAGATAGGAAAGGTATCACTTAGTGTAATTTGCTTTGGCTTGCCTAACCCCGTCGTTGGGCGCTATCACGACTCGGATTAGGATTCTGGGTCGTGACAGAAGCTTCCAAACTGCCTGAAGAGATACATGTTGGAATTTGTAGACCACATATGAATGGTTTCATTTTAGCCAAGAAGATACATAGAGTAGGATATTTTTTGATGACTATGGAAACAGACTTCATGAGGTATGTCCAGAAATGTCATCAGTGCCAAATACACGCAGATATGATACGGGTGCCTCCAAATGAACTTAATGCAACAAGTGAACATTGGAGTTTTGCCGCCTGGGGAATGGATGTCATCAGTACAATCGAACCCGCTGCTTCAAGCGAGCACATGTTCATTCTAGTGGCCATAGAATACTTCACAAAATGGGTTGAAGTTGCATCTTACAAAGCTGTAACTAAGAAAGTTGTCGCAGTTTTTTTCCGAGATCGTATTCTTTTTCGATTCGGGGTTCCAGAATCCATCATCACCGACAATGCAGCCAATCTCAACAATGACCTAATGAAAGGTATGTGTGAGACCTTCAAAATCAAGCACAAGAATTCCACAACGTACCGGCCCCAAATGAATGGAGTCGTGGAGGCCGCCAAGAAGAACATCAAAAAGATGTTGAGGAAGATGGTATAAAATCACAAGCAATGGCACGAGAAGTTACCATTTTCCTTATTGGGATACCGTACAACAGTCTGGGGAAACTCTTTATTTGTTGTTCTACGGCACTGAAGCCGTCATTCTCGTCGAGGTAGACATTCCTTCCCTAAGAATCATACAGGAAGCTGAACTCAGTGATGCAGAGTGGGTAAGGAGTCGTTATGAACAATTATCTCTCATTGATGGGAAAAGAATGAATGCAGTGAGTCATGGTCAACTTTATCAGAACAAAATGTCCAAAGCTTTCAACAAAAGGGTAACCTAGACAATTCGCATCGGGCCAGCTGGTGCTGAAATGAATCTTTCACATCAGGATGAAGTCAAAGGAAAATTCTCACCCAACTCGCAAGGACCCTACATGGTTCACAGAGTACTAATAGGAGGAGCACTCATACTCGCAGAAATGGACGGAGAGATTTGGCCAAAGCCTATCCGCAGTCAAAAGATATTATGTTTAAGTTGTTTACATTTATGCAATCTGATGTAACTGAACTATGCTTGACCCGATTTCCGTTTAAGAGGGGATACGTCACAATTCAATAAAAAATTTCGTTTTCCCCATGATCAGAAACTGGGGCAGAATGTTGAGGAGGACCCTCAAAATTCCGGAACAAGTCCAATCGACGCCATCGTATGCGGAACAGTTAGAAAATCATCTAAATAACTGGGGCAGAATTTTGAGGAGTACCCTCAAAATTCTATTACAAGGAAGTCTCAATGTCTCTAATAGTCTCACAGTTATTGGTTCACCTAATTTGTTTGATATTGTGTATTACTACGCTTTAAATAACTATGCACGCATATTTTCAAAGAAAACTTTATTTTATGAAATAGCCAGATGCTACCCACGGTAACTCGAGCAGGATTCCAATGCGGAGCAAAGCAAAGCAAGCAGGCGGAGGCACGAACCAGCCTTCCCCGTAAAACTCATGATTTTTCTTTGAATGCAGGGACAAGGAATAGCCATAAATATGTGCACACCTCTGAATGACTATCTTCATAACGACAAAGCTGCCAAAGCGCAAACATATACTCTGCTACTACTTATTATTTGTTCATTGCATGAGACTAAGCATTGTCTCCATCCTTGCTTAAGGCTAAGCCCCGCCTCCTCAATTGCATAAGGATAAGATCTGCCTTCCCCTTGCATGAAGCTAAGACCTGCCTCTTTAATTGCATAAGGCTAAGCTCTGCCTTCCCCTTGCATGAGACTAAGCTCTGTCTCCAAACTTTGAATGAGGCTAAGTCCTGCCTCATTAATTTCATAAGGCTAAGCTTTGCCTTCCCCTTGCATGAGACTAAGCTTTGTCTCCAAACTTTGCATGAGGCTAAGGCATGCCTTCTTAATTGCATAAGGCTAAACTCTGCCTTCCCTCACATGAGGCATGGACTTGCCTCCTCAATTGCATAAGGTTAAACTCTGCCTTCCCTTGCATGAGGCTAAGCCCTGCCTCCTCAATTGGATAAGGCTAAGATCTGCCTTCCCTTGCATGAGGCTAATACCTGCCTCCTTAATTGCATAAGGCTAAGCACTACCTTCTCCCCGTACGAGACTAAGCTTTGTCTCCATTCCTGCATGAGACTAAGCATTGTCTCTCCTGACATAACCACGAATGATGCGCTATTAAAAAACTTTGCACTATTTTCTACCTCGAGGCTAAGCTCTGCCCCGATCTTACACAAAATTTCTGTTTTGTCTCATTTCAAGCATCATGTCTTTGCATCTCATGGGCTGAAATATCGCAATTTTTTCTGAATGCGTCATAGTCTGAAGGCATCATCCTCAAAGAAGAAAGACACCATGCCATGGCTTGAGGATCTCTCAATATTACACATAATTATTCAAAGGCGTCATAGTTCAGAGGCACCATCTTCATAGCTCGAGAGCATCGGAAATCCTTTACCGCATAATTCATGGATCACAAAGTCATTGTTTGCTTATATATGGATGATATGCTGATAATGAGTAATGACATTGCCAACATAAATGCGACTAAGCGCATGCTAACTGGCAAGTTTGATATGAAAGATTTGGGAGTTGCTGATTTAATTCTGGGAATTAAGATCCATAAGACTTCTCAAGGTCTGACATTGTCACAATCTCATTATATTAAGGCAGTACTTGAAAAATTCAAGCACTTGGGCTTTAAAGTTGCAAAGACTCCAATTGACGTGAATCTTGCATTAGCAAAGAACAAAGGCCAAAGCATATCACAATTGGATTATGCTCGTGTGTTAGGATGTTTAATGTACATCATGAATTGTACACGACCAGATATAGCTTGTGCTATAAGTAAATTGAGTCGATATACGAGCAATCCAGGTCAATCTCATTGGATGGCCATGAAACGAGTTTTGGGGTATTTAGTACATACCCAGGACTTTGCCTTGCACTATAGTAAATATCCTGCAGTCATTGAGGGATACTGTGATGCAAACTGGATCACCGGATCAACTGATTCCAAGTCCATAAGTAGATATGTATTCACGATTGGTGGAGGAGCGGTATCTTGGAAGTCGTCCAAACAAACTTGTATTGCCCGCTCTACAATGGAGGCTGAGTTCATAGCCTTAGATAAAGCCGGTGAAGAAGCTAAATGGCTCCGGAATTTCTTGAAAGATATTCCATTTTGTCCCAAACTGTTGGCACCAATATGCATACATTGCGATAGTCAAGCGGCAATTGGAAGGGCAGAGAGTGTTATGTATAACGGTAAATCTCGTCATATACGACGAAGACATAAAATCGTTAGGCAATTACTCTCTAGAGGAATTATCACGATTGACTATGTAAAGTCAAGTGATAATGTGTCGGATCCACTTACAAAAGGCCTAACTAGAGATGTAGTTGAGAAATCATCAAGGGGAATGGGACTATGGCCTAGAACAAGTCATAGTGGCGGTAACTCTACCTAGAAGACTGGAGATCCCAAGATCTAGGTTCAAGGAGATCAAACAAAGTCATTAATGACGGTTCAACATTGTCAACTAAATTATTTGTTCCATTCTCGTGATGAGACAATGTTCAGTATCAAGGATAAAGCATTAAGGCTTTTTAATGATTTCTAAATTTGATACGGGGTATATCAAATAGTGTATCTACGGGATGACACGTTTAGGAATCACCTATGTAAGTGTGAAGTGTTAGCCGCTTCAAGGAGAATTTTGCAAGGCCAATTCTCTATGCACTTATGAAACCAGGCGGTGTTCATGGCTGAAACGAACACAACAATGAGAACCAAAGACGGTTAAGGATTGGTTGTGTGACTTGTGGTTGTCTAGGTATACACCAAAGTTCGACGGTTCAAAGATATCAAATCTACCGATTGATCAAGTATATCCGACATAAGTTCACTACGGAAAGTTCAAAGGGAAACCTACTTATCCAGATGCAATTAATCCTTGCTTGCAAATCACACAATTTTTCATGAATACTTCTGTGATATAGCCATTCCCCATTCATGTGGGGGATTGTTGGGATTTATTAAGTAACTAATGATATATTAATGCTTAAAATGGGTGAATGGGAAATGGAGGGAAAAATGAAATATTTGAGTAATATTTGAGTTTCCCTCCTTGATTGTCCCACATAGGAAGAGTAAAAGACTTTTGATGGGTATATAAGCAATTGCTCTTCTTCTAGCTAATAAAGAGTTGAGAAGAAAGCAAGCCTCGCGCCGTCGTCGTCGTCGTCGTCGCTCGCTCGGCTCGGCTTTAGATTCGGATTTGGATTTGGATTTGGTCAAATGATCGATCGAGAGATTATAATGGAGGGAAAAATGAAATATTTGAGTAATATTTGAATTTTCCTCCTTAATTGTCCCACATAGGAAGAGAAAAAGACTTTTGATGGGTATATAAGCAATTGCTCTTCTTCTAGCTAATAAAGAGTTGAGAAGAAAGCAAGCCCCGCGCCGTCGTCGTCGTCGCTCCCTCGGCTCGGCTTCGGCTTCGGATTCGGATTCGGATTTGGATTTGAGTAAATAGCCAATTATGTCATGGTATTTACTCTATGGGCATTTTTGCAAAAACAGTCATTCTGAAGAGTTGCACCTCTTTAGATTTCAGCCCAACTTTGGCTATAAATACAAGTCCATTCTCTCAGATTTTACATACTAATTTCTGAGTTCTCCTCCTTCTTTCTGCATACTTTCATCTTCAAAGAAAGCAAGTAAGTGTGATTTGCTACCGAACTTTGAGTTCGCTGAAACACTGGGGTTTGAAGTACCACTACACCAGTGTGAAATTCGTTCTATCCTGGGAGGAAATAATCTATATCCTTGGGTACTAAGAGGGGATTAAATTCCTTAAGGAAACACTGTGAATTCAGTGGGCTCGGATTAATTTTCCATTACGTTTACATTTCTGTTTATGTTATTTTATTATTTTCAGAATTGTTTTTACAAATACAGAGTTCTAACAGGATTCACCGTCACAAAGAAATAATTTAGGTTTGAACAAGATGAATTGGATCTGCACTTGGTTCTTGAACTTGGATGCATAGAATTCTCTCTTGCTTCTACTTGACTTTGTTGATTCACTTTCATTTGACTTATGTGTTTGCCCAAAAAGTATGAGATTTTTTGCTAAACTAATTAAAAGATAAGAATGGTGTAGGGTAAATTCTAGTCAAATATAATAAATTTAAGATCTAACAAGTGCTTATAAAATAACGTCGAATAACGCTTAAAACCAATTATGAGGGTATTAAGTGAAGCTATCAAGAACGAATGGAAGGACAATAATGGGCAATAAATATGTAGAATGACAATAAATTTAAATAGGAAGAACGGTTCACCCAAATATTGAATGAGGTGGATGAGTCTCCGTTCTGACAACAACGTGAAAAAATGGATATGGAAATAAACAAAGCTTTCTCGGATCTGATGCATGGAAAGATATAATAAACAACAAATCGAATCACTGTGGAAAGGTAAAGTTTTGTATTATACCTCAAGAGTCAACTTTTCACAAGAGTTCTTATCAGAGTGAATCTTACATGCCTTTTGCCCCTTTTCTTTTCCTATTTATATGGGATATTCCCAAAACCCTAAAAATGTACAGCAAAGGGAATGTTTTATTGAATATTCCCCTTGATAATTCCAAGGTTATACTAGCCGTTATTCCCATTCTTCGCTGCCCGACCTCGGCCTTAATGGCTTGCTTGGCAGTTCCTTAATGTTAGGCCCTGGTCGACCTTGGCCTAATCGCCCATGTTGAGCCGCAATTCTCTCACTTGACAACCTCCCCATGCCGAATTTTCTCGGCCGGCTTCTGATTCATACATTATGAACATGCAATTTCACCAATAATATACGATCTTTGAATTAACACGTCATAGCACTTGAAACATGACATGATTCGATTTTCACTTTTCATTTTATTTGACACTCTACATCAATTGACACACAAGGCACGAGTTTGAAACCAAGGGTAAATAAACATAGCTAAAATGCACCTTGGACTAATGACGTCTATTCGTTTATGTAAACTGTTCTAATTAGATGGTTTGACTAGAATCAAGTTAAATTGTGAAAATCCATGTCTTAAACATAACTAAATTAATCATGATTCTGATCCACCATGTATAACCAAGGAGCCCTATTTTTATAGGTTACCGAATTTTACATGTAAAGCGGAATTGAAGGAAAGGTGTTCCTTGAGCTACTACTCTGCAAAAATAAAGATTAGCGATGATCACAAAAATAATAAACTTGTAAATCTTTTTTTTTTCTTTATAGAAAAAGAGAGTGCGGGGAAAGTCACTGGGTACAACATGATAAGCAGAAAGTACAACTGGCTGGAATTAATAGGCTATTTATTTTTTCTCAAAGTTAGTATTTACCAAGAAAAAAAAAGCTCTCACAAACTGGATCACTTTTTGAGTATTTTGAGCTAAACCAAATTAGTGGATGGCCCTTGTGTTTCTTCTTCTACTTGTTCAGGTGGCGTAGTAAGTAGTCCTTGTGTTGTTTGTTGGTTGAAGTGATGAGTAACAAAATGGATACAACTGATGAGGGTAAAGATGATGAGAAAAACAGAGCAGAAAAACAAGAAAAGGGTAAAGAGGAGATGAGTGGCTAATTTGAAGTATTGCTGCTTCCTCAATAAATCTTTAGGGTGCAGCTCCCTATTTCCCAACACTAATGTCCATAGTATACCGGCAGCCATGCACGCGAACACTAGTGCTTTTATTCCTGGATCCACTTCATAATCACCTTCCCTTTCTTCTTCGCCCCATGACCTCAGGCTCATATAATTAACAATGCACAGACAACAATATGCTCTTTTGACGGCCGGAGACCAATGCATAGTTAAAAAGTGAAAGCCAACTATTTATCATGTACAATCCTATTTGGTCACGATGTCAAACTCTTAAGTAATTCAATAGAAACTAGTTAGGCTTATTCGTTTATAGTTCCCTACTCTAACTAAACTCACTCTGCATAAGTCTATTTGGTTTCAACTCTGCTTCAAACAAATTATAAAGGGACTCTTCAACGAATTTCCCTTTCTACTAAATCTTCTTAAAGTGTCGCAAAATCTATTTATATGACTTCAGAAACTTTGTTTTGCAACATTCATAATTTTAATGTTTATACATCCTGTAAATTACCCACATCCGACAAAGAAAAATAGCAAAATAAAATATTCTTGAACAATATTCAAAGTCAGATATCATTTTCTTGGTCTACGATTTTATCTTCCAAAACAAGAACGACTGATTCTTGTGGAAAAATAGATTAGAAAAGACAATTAACGACGACTCTTAATTTTCTTTCACCTTCTCTTCAAAACGAAGACAATTTATTGTGTTTTTTTTTTTTTTGACTAGTCATCCATTATATATTGACGTAAAAAGACTAATGTGATGGTGTTCTCACGTTATGTTCGTTTACCCGACAGCTTAATTATGTGCTCATTAACATTCTTGTGCTGCTCCAGAGGAAAAAAATATATTACATTCCCGCTAGCTGCAATTGCAAACACTCACCATTTTTTACACTATCCTACTGACAAATTACATTGATCAGCCTCCAAAGTCCAAATGAACTTAGTAATCCCTCGTGAAAATTAATCATGTATCAAGAAATTACAGCTAAATAATTGCACCAAAAATTGCATAGAGAAGCCAATATTATTCAGAGTCCTGTGTACTCTATCTTTTTCAGTTGTTTTGCCTTCTCAAACTCTGCAGCATGGAAATTCTTTTCTACTTCCCAAGCAAGTTGAGACATACAATTGAAAGATGATTTTGCACCCTTCTCATCTGTAACTTCTCTGGGGAATGGGATACGGGCTTCAAATACATCATTTTGAGGAGACCTGAAGCGGACATCAAAACCTAATCTATCAACCCAGAGCATTTTGGCATCAGAAACCTGCAAGTCCAGCCCCAGAAAAGCAAATAAATAACTAAGTCATCAAACAATGGTGAAGAAACAACCAGTAAAAAATTGTAATTTACTTCAAAGCACACAATAGACTAGGGAAGATTAGATTACATTCCTTGACCTGGAGCACGGGTCATAGATATAAGCATTCAACTAAACTGCTTGGTAATAGATCTACGTTGTAAACTTAGCGAGCTTTTATTTGGTAAAAATGGGACATGGAGAAAATGATAAAATGGTACCTAGCAACTAGAAAGAGAGCGAGATAATCAAACACAACTCTCGAGCCAAGGTAAAAGGGCACATAGCAACTACTAATGCGAAAGTGCGAACCAGGACCATCACAATGCTACTGCTAATCCTATTTCATAACCCAAAGCCTAAGCTCCGCAAAGTTCTTTGTATGTTGCTCTTGGAACTCTTATTTTTATTCATCTTGTGTTAAAATCTACAGCACATTGATGTTCTATATGCCCCTATCCCGACATTCCTTAAAGTTCCCTTTGTCCCAAAAATGTTGTCCCACTTACCCTTTTCAGTTATTGCAAAATGTTGCTCACTTTTCTAAGAAGGAAATTGTAGAATACTTCAAACAGCTTTTACTCTTTTCAACACAACTGTGTCCTATAAACTTCTCTACTCTTAACAAAAGATAAGGGTTGGAATTTTGTAATCAATATGCAAGTCACATGTTCCAGAAGTAGTGAACAGATCTTACTGTCTACATGAAAACCACACAGTAAGTACCAGAAATTGCGTCATTTTATAAGCATATGTCGAAAGTAAACTATTTTTCAAGTAAATACATACAGAAAACTCAAAGACTTAGAACTGTTCTATATTGTATTTCAGACAAAAAAAGAGAGAGAGAGAGAAGTCCAAAAAGATATGAAAATCAGAATATGAATATGATAGAGGTAAAAAACTAAAAAAATCGCTAAGATGCGCAAGTCTACAGAAAAGACAACTAAGAGAAAAGAGTTGGTACACCTAGACCTATAATGGAACTAAAGTGAAAAAGAAAAACTAAACTGGAAGTAAGAGAAAGTCAAGCTATGTTCCTTACAAACCTGGAAATCCAAGTCTACATAGATGTTGCAAAACCGTAATATGTCTTCCCTATTGTGAGTATTTATCTCTTCAATCATTCTTTCTGCAAAGTCTCGAAGAGGATCAGGGTTCGCCAACTTGTAGTCTGATGAAGTGACCCAAATTCCATCCTGAAAGTAGTTTATCATCTCATATTATCATTATGGTAGCTGCAATCAGCAATCAACATGAAACATACTACTTAGGGCGAAATAATAAACATGAAGCTGTTTAGTGTGGATAATGTAAATTGTTCTATTATTTAAACAAATGTTATCATATAGTAATTGACTAAAGCTAACCTGTTTTGTTAAATGATAAAAAGGAATACTAACCAAACATATTATCATATGGAAATTAGTTCACGTTAAGTAATCTCAACCAAAGAAGCCAAAGCAAAGGTATGACTGGTTCGTGGGAATCAATGAAATAAAGTAATAAACCATAGCAAACAGACACAAACCTCTGCAAAATCTTCAAGTTGCAGTACCCGTTCCACCGAAAGCAAAAATAAGTGGTCTTCATCTACTTCATGCCCAAATCGTTTTTTCCAAACTGAATGAAGCTTCTAAAACAAGAAACTTGGTGTCATCAATAGAGAGCAGATTATCATCGAAGATCAACTTGGTAAAATTCATCAAAAATATAACATCAACTTAGAACATATGCCATCATTGAAATTGGGGGGAAAAAACAAAGAAGCACAAAGAACTGAAGTACAATAACTCTGGTCAAGCATGGTTACTATCAACTCCACATTTATTGAAATTAGTGAATATCATGCTTGGGGATAAATGTTTCAGATAACCTCAGGCTAGCCAAGGTGAGGGAGAGGAAGACTCGTGACCTGGACCAAGTGAAGTGCATTAAGGACGAGGAAGGCAGAGTATTGATAGAAGAGACACATAACGTAGATGGCACACATACTTCCATAGGCTCCTGAATGAAGAGGGGGATAGAGATATTGTTTTGGGTGATTTGGAGCACACCGAAAGTTGTCGTGATTTTAGATATTGTAGGCGTTTTAAGATTGAGGATGACGAGGGGTTATGCTTAAGATGAGCTGGGGAAGAGCAACCGGACTAGATGAAATTCTTGTGGAATTATGGAAGAGCGTGGGCAGGGTGGGCTTGGAATGGCTCGTTGGGTTGTTTAACGACATTTTTAAGACAGTGATGGCTAAAGAATGGAGGTGTAGTACGATGATTCTGTTGTACAAGAATAAGGGAAATATTCAAAATTCCAACAACTATAGGGGCATCAAGTTGCTAAGCCACAATATGAAAGTTTGGGAGAGAGTGGTGGAAGCGAGGGGGAAGAGGAGTGTATCTATTTCTGAAATCCAAATCGGATTCATGCCGGGGCGTTCGACTACAAAAGTCATTCACCTTGTGAGGAGGCTGGTGGAGCTGTATAGGGATGGGAAAAGGGACTTACATATGGTGTTTATTGATTTAGAGAAGGCATACGACAAAGTCCCCGAGGAGGTTCTATGGAGATGTTTGGAGGCTAGGGGTGTTCCTAGTGCTTACACTAGGATGATTAAGGACATGTATGCTGAAGCTAAGACTCGGGTTCGGACAATGAGAGGAGACTCGAACCACTTCCCGATTGGCATTGGGTTGCACCGGGGGCCAGCTCTCAGCCTGTTTTTATTTGCCTTGGCAATGGATACACTGACGCACCACATTCAAAGGGAGGTGCCATGGTGTATGTTATTTGCAGATGATATTATACTGATTGACGAGACGCGAGGAGGTGTTAATGCGAGACTAGAGATTTGGAGACAGACCCTAGAATCTAAAGGATTCAAGTTGAGTAGGACCAAGACAAAATACTTGGAGTGCAAGTTCAGTGACGGGATCGGTGAAGCGGATTCATACACAAGTTATCCCTAAGAGATATAGTTTTAAGTACCTTGGGTCTATCATCCAAAGGCAATGGGGAGATTGACGAGGATGTTAAATATCGTATTGGAGCGGGATGGGTGAAGTGCAGGCTAGCGTCTGGTGTTTTATGTGATAAGAATATGCCTCCTAAACTTAAAGGCAAGTTTTACAGAGTGGTCGTTAGACCGACGATGTTGTGTGGGGCTGAGTGTTAGCCAATCAATAACTCGCATGTCCAAAAGATGAGAGTAACAGAGATGAGGATTTTGAGATGGATGTGTGGCTTACCGGGATGGATAAGATTAGGAATGAAGATATCCGAACCAAAGTGGGAGTATCTCCAATTGAGGACAAAATGCGGGAACTTCGGCTTAGATGGTTTAGGCATGTGAAGAGGAGAAACACAGATACCCCACTGAGGAGGTGTGAGCGGTTGGCGCTAGAGGGGAGAAATATTGGGGTGAGATGATTAGGCATGATATGACGTTACTGCAGCTTACCGAGCACATGACCCTTGATATGAAGGTGTGGAGGTCGAGAATCAAGGTAGACGGCTAGTAGGTAGACGAGATTATTAGTGTTAGTACTTTTTTTAAATGTTGTTTTCTTCGTTTCGGTTTCTTACTATCTTGTTGTTACTGTTTGGTGCTATGGTTTATTTTATTTTATTTTATTTTAACTGATTTTTGTGAGCCGAGGGTTTCTCGGAAACAACCTCTCTACCTTTTAGGTGAGGGTAAGGTCTGTGTACACACTACCCTCCCCATACCCCACTTGTGGGATTACACTAGATTTGTTGTTGTTGTAAATGACAGCACTTCCTTTACACTGTCAAAGCATCGAAGCCGAGAAAAATCGCCAAACAATAATGGATAGGAAAGATGAATTATATCCATATTCAATCAAAGCTCAGGGGTTAGGGGAGAAGTTGGTGGCTATGAGGGCCTGGATGAGTATGGGGGACGCGTCTAGTATGTGGTCCATGACTGCGGATTGCATCAGGGTAGCTGCTAGAGAGGTCTTAAGGGTCACGAAGGGTTCTCCGGGGGTGCATAAAGGGGACTGGTGGTGGAATGGAGATGTTCAAGGTAAAGTGGAAGCTAAGAAAGATGCTTATTTGAAGCTAGTAGAGAGTACAAACGAGGAGGAAAAAAGGACGTATCGGGAGTGTTACATAAAGACAAAGAAAGAGGCAAAATTAGCAGTGACGACGGCTAAGAATGCATCATTTGCTCGTTTGTACGAGGAGCTCGAGGGCAAAGGTGGGGACAAGAGGTTGTTCTGGTTGGCCAAGGTGAGGGAGAGGAAAGCCCGTGACTTAGACCAAGTCAAGTGCATCAAGGACGAGGACGGTAAAATGTTGATGGACGAGGCACTTATTATGAGAAGATGGCAGACATACTTCGATAAACTGTTGAATGAGGAGGGGAATAGATGCATTGTGCTGGGTGAGTTGGAGCACTCTGAGAGTCGGAGGGATTTTGGGTACTGTAGGCGGATTACGGTAGAGGAGGTGGAAGGAGCGATGCGTAGGATGTGCAGGGGCAGAGCAATCGGGCCAGACGAAATCCCGGTGGAATTCTGGAAGAGAGCGGGGCGAGCAGGTTTGGAGTGGCTCACTAAGTCGTTTAATGTTATTTTTAAGGCAAAGAAGATGTCCGAAGAATGGAGGTGGAGTACGATGGTTCCGATTTACAAGAACAAGGGTGATATCCAAAATTGCAACAATTATAGAGGTATCAAGTTATTGAGTCACACTATGAAGGTTTGGAAGAGAGTGGTGGAGGCCAGCGTGAGGAAGTGCGTGTCTATTTCCAAGAATCAGTTTGGATTCATGTCGGGGCGTTCGACTACGAAAGCGATTCATTTGGTAAGGAGATTAGTGGAGCGATACAGGGAAAAGAAGAAGGATTTACATATGGTGTTTATTGACCTTGAGAAGGCATACGATAAAGTTCCGAGAGAGGTACTCTGGAGGTGTTTGGAGGTTAGCGGAATTCTGGTAGCGTACATTAGGGTGATTAAGGATATATATGATGATGCTAAGACTCGGGTAAGGACTGTAGGTGGTGACTCGGACCTTTTCCCTGTGGTGATGGGGTTGCATCAAGCATCGGCTCATAGCCTATTTTTGTTTGCCTTGGCGATGGATATACTGTCGCGTCACATCCAAGGGGAGGTGCCTTGGTGCATGTTATTTGCCGATGATATAGTGTTGACTGACGAGATGCGTAGCGGAGTTAACGCGAGGTTGGAGGTTTGGAGACAGACCTTGGAGTCTAAGGGTGTCAAACTGAGTAGAACCAAGACAGAATACTTGGAGTGCAAATTCAGTGAGACCCATGATGAAGACGTAGAGGTTAAGCTTGATGCTCAAGTTATCCCCAAGAGAGCGAGTTTTAAGTATCTCGGGTCTATTATCCAAGGTAGCGGGGAGATTGACGAAGATGTCACACATCGCATCGGAGTGGGGTAGATGAAGTGGAGGCTCGCTTCCGGTGTTCTATGTGATAAGAAGGTGCCGTTAGGACTTAAGGGTAAGTTTTATCGAGTGGTAGTTCGACCCGCTATGTTGTATGGGGCTGAGTGTTGGCCAGTCAAGAACTCCCACGTGCAGAAGATGAGAGTAGCAGAGATAAGGATGTTGAGATGGATGTGTGGGTGTACCAGTTGAGATAGAATTAAGAATGAAGCTATCCGGGACAGAGTAGGAGTAGCCTCCGTGGAGGACAAGATGCAGGAGTCGCGGCTGAGATGGTTCGGACATGTTAGGAGAAGAAGCATTGATGCCCCTGTCAGGAGGTGTGAGAGGTTGGCCATGGAGAGTTTGAGAAGGGGTCGAGGTAGGCCTAGGAAGTACTAGGAAGAAGTGATTAGGCAGGACATGGCGTTGTTTCAGTTCACTGAGGACATGACACTTGATAGGAGGGTGTGGAGGTCGAGGATTAAGGTAGAGGGTTAGCGGGTAGTTTATAGTGCTCAATGATAGGCTTAGTAGCATGCATTTCCCATCATATTCTTTGATTTTTATTATGGTATGTGGTTTTGTTCGTCTCAGGTATTGTATTCCGTGCTGCTAATATTGGATACTGTTTATCTTTTTTTCTTCCATCTCTTTTTTCCTTCCTTGCTTCCTTTCTTCTTCTTCTTACCCTTTTTGAGTCGAGGGTCTATTGGAAACAGCATCTCTACCTGCATTAGGTAGGGGTAAGGTCTGCGTAAAAACTACCCTCCCCAAACCCCACATGTTGGGATCAAACTGGGTTTGTTGTTGTTGTTGTTGTTAATCATTCCTAGGTGTCGCTTCCCTCTAAAGTCCTACATTTCATCACATCTGAGGTGCATAGACGATTTTCCATCTTGTCCTAGTCAGGTGCTGAAAAATCAACTTGCATGCTTTCTTCACTCTCTTTTAGTAACCAAATGACATTAGCAGATGCTGAATGACATTATATATAACTCGAACGATACTGTGCACTTAACTATGCTGGAAATTCATCTTAAGAAATGCAACAGTCGGTGTTAATTCCTAGTTTGTGTTTATACTTTTTGCCGGTATGTATATGCATCCATCCCAAATTCCCAATTCCAAAACTCCAATAAAAGTTCGATCGGATAGACAAGTGGCATAGCTTATAGTTTCAATCCAGTATCACTTTTAGCATATAGTAGAGTAATGCATAAATAGAAAAATCATTTTTTTTTCACCTTCAAAGCTGTCGTATCTTCTGGTTTTTCAAGAGTCCCCTGTATCGTGCACTGTGGAGTCCGCAATCCATATTGCTCTAACTGAAATCAAGTTCAAATATTTCCATCATCAGAAAATCAAGTTGATAACTTTTAACACAAACGCATAATAATGTTTAAACAGACCTGAACATGGATGCTAGACTTGCAATTGACAGATAATTTGGAAGTGGCGTCATTCAAAAAGAGGACAGGAGTTCCATGTGGGTCAACAGCGAAACGGACACCAAAGCCTAAAGGCCAACCATCTTGAGTGGGCGTGGATAAAGTTCCAACAGAAGATAATTCCATAATTGTCCTCGAAACTTCAGCTGGGTATGGTTTCCCATTGTTGGTTTTTTCTGATTGAATTGGCTCCGATAAAACTGAAACTGCACATTTAAGAGGCCCAATTGAAAATCTTGGACTTTTTGAGAAGGCGAATTGAGCTCTACTCCATGATTTGCCGAAAGGTAGTGCAATTTTAGAGAGACGCGTCGAGGGAAGAGATGAAGTTGGAAGGTGGGTCGCCATTATCAAAGAATTGGGTAACTTTAGGAGCACAACTCAATGCTCAGAAAGCTGAGAAGCAAATATTTTATCTAAGACGGCTTTTGCAATTTCAGTTCAGAATTTTTCTTTTCTGTTTTTTTATTTTATTTTTTATTTTTATTTTGTAGGATTAACTACGCTGATTTAAACTTATTTCCAAACTATAGAAAATAATTAGAGTTGATATTATGAAATAGGTCAAAAAATACTATTGTTACTTCAAACACGTGATATTATATTATTTATCAGAAATAGTTGACAATCAGATTTTCATTGTTTTGACCATTAAAATCAACTAAAGATAGTTAATTTGGACAACAAGTTCCATAAAGATAGTTAATTTGGACAATGTTCCATAGAAAGTATGCAATATCTGGATAATGTTCTCAATTACATCTTTTATCCTAATAAATCTGACCTTATTAATTTATTGGTCAAGTATTGACATTTTATTATTTGAAATCATTATTTCTCAATTACTTTCCTAATAAGTCTAACGTTTGATCCATCTTAAAAACTTCTTCTTCTTTTTTTTTGGTAATGAAGACATATATTAAATACGCATACTACGAGTCATTACATAATTCATTACATCTAGGAATTGTTCTAGGATACGTAGTTTCTAGCTTGTCCCTTTCCAAAATAGAAATAACAAAAGTAGGAGGAGTTAGGTAAATTATTAAGCTTGCAAGAGCTGGTAAGCTGCTTCCATTCTTCGCCATTGCGTCCGCCGCCTGATTAGCCTCTCTGTAGACGTGTTGTAGTGGTGGATCCCCTGCTCTATTCAACACGCATCTGCAATCTTCAATTAAATTACAGGAACAATTCTTATAATCAATTAAATTAATGAGTTCTTTGCAATCTGTTTCAATGGTGAGAGGGAGGTAGTCGTTCTCTATGGCTAACTTCAGACCATGCAATAGTGCTAATGTTTCCATGTGTACGTTAGATGCATGGGAAGTACTCATGTTAAACCCTAAAATCCATTCTCCATTACCCCTTCTAATGATCCCTCCTATGCCACCTTTGTCTAGGTTTCCTAAGTAAAGAGCCATCCACGTTGAGTTTATAGGTGTTTGGTTCGGGCGATTTCCAATTAATAAGGATGGTGTCTCTAGTTATAGGGGGTCTTTCTTGATTTGTGGCCAATAGTTTGTATTCCAAAGCTTTGCTCACTATGTTTTTTAGAAGTAGGGACTTACTGCTATTGTTGGATATCGTCTCATTTCTATGCAGCCAGATGTGCCAACGAATGAAGGGGAGGACATCAGACCAGCCGAGATATTCATTGAATCTAGTGCTCGAGTTGCTTTGGGCTTTTAACCAGTTATGCATAGTGTACTGATCTGGCGAGTCTAATCATCTTAAAAACTTCGCATCTTTCATTAAATGGAAATATTGTTTTTCCTCTTCAACGGTCGAGCTAATAATAATACTATAATACTTTGCATTATGCTCTCAAACTTGATTCGACATCTTACCAATTACCAATAATCATTTTACTTTTGGGATCTTCTTTCATTACACTGCTATTATTTTCTATTTCAAACTATTGTGCAAGGGCTCTTCAAATGTTTGGTGTAATAAGAAAGGTAAGTTTTATGGAAAGATGGTTAGACCAACTGTGTTGTATGAAGTTGAGTGTTCGCCATCAAAAAATGAGTATTTTGATATGGATTTGCAAGCACACTAGGTTAGATAACATTAGGAATGAAGTTATTTGGGACAGGGAAGGAGTGGCCCCGGTAGAAGACAAGATGCGAGAAGAGAGACTTAGATGGTTCGGAAATGTGAATAGGAGAGGCGTTGATGCCCCTGTGAGGAGGTGTGAGAGGTTGATCTTGGAGGGCCCAAGGAGAGGTAGGGGTAGGCCGAAGAAGTATTGGGGAGAGGTGATCTGGCAAGACATGATGATGCTCCAACTCACTGAGGACATGACCCTTGATAGGAAGATGTAGAGGTCAAGAATTAGGATAGAAGGCTAGGTAGCTGAGCGTCTTCTTCGTTCTTACATGTAGTTTTAATGCTCTATTTAGTGCTAGTCTTGTATTTCTTGTTCTAAGATTTTTGTTACCACGTGTCGTTTCATGCGCTTTGATTTTCTGGTTGCTTTGGTGGTATTGGTGCTTATTGTATTCCTCGCCTTTTACCTTTCCTGGGCTTTTCTTTCCTTTTTACTTTTTGTATTTTTTCTGAGCCGAGGTTTTACCGAAAACTGCCTCTTTACTTTTTATAGGTAGAGATAAGGATTGCGTACAAACTATCCACCCCTTGTTGTTCAAGGGATCTCTTATGATTTACTTTAGGAATTTTTTCATTCCTATATCATATATGAAACTATATTACCAAAAATGTCCATGATTAACATATTACCTGACCTGGACATATTTTTTCTACAAAATATAAACAACTCATTTAAAACAGAATCCTTTCAGCTGTATAATTACTTTTATAGGCGCGGGAATTTGGGATATTAAGGATTCTTTCGAGATTTTCTTCAACGCATTACTCGCCATTAATTAAGCATATTTCTCTCACAATTTCGGCACTCTATTTTTCGAAAATACTCTATTTTCACTGTATATTCTGGTTTCACAATCAAAATCGAACAAATTAGCTACAATTGTACTGAATCACGCGCAATTATGTCAAAAATAGCTATTATGCTTCAGCTAAATGGGAATTGGGATAGCTTTGGGAGATACAGATATTTTCACGTCGATGGAATTGTAGTCAGCGAAGATGCAAGTTATAGCCTATTGAATTCTACAATCGCAGAGCATCTAATGATCGATACATTAGAAAAAATAGTCGAAATCAAATGCATTGTCAACGAACATTGTCCTTCAATGGAAATTGGGAACGATATAGGAGTTCGAGTATACATGGAGACGAAAAAGGAAAACAAAAGCTTAGGAATGTATCTGTTATGTATAACAGTGCGTGATTTCGATTTAGAATTGAGTATCTCTAATTCGAATACAATTGCGGGTTTGATATGTTTCATCAGTGGTGAAATTTGTTTATATCTCAATCTTCGACAATTTTTCTACAATATTTCTACAAATGAACTACGTAACATGTGTAGATATATATTAGTATTGAATTTCATTTGTTCTACAATATTTATACAATATTTCTACAAAAAAATTACATAACATGTGTAGATCAACATAAGTATTGAATTTCATTTATTTTATAGTTTTACTACAAAATATATACAATATAGTTCATAACTGCATTTAGCTTTAATTAATTGCAGGTTCATCTGGAACACTGAAGTTAATTGATATGCCAGCATCTCCGGCGATAGTGGAATATGAAAGTATAATCATAACAGAAAATACACCCACTGTTATTGAAGTAGGCCAAGTATACAAAGACAAGAAAACAATTGTCAATGCAATGGAGCACTATTCTGTCATGAACAAGTTCCAATTTAGGGTGAAAAGATCTAGTGCTAGAAGGTAGGATTAGATCAATGGTCAAAAATTATTTTTTGTTTAATTTGTAGTTTATTTGTATTTTTTTACTTCTTCAGTGTTTGTGATATCTTTGTATACAAATTGTAGATAGTTTGTAGTTTTTCTGTATATAAATTGTTAAATATACTATTTTTATGCTAAAACAATCTCTCTTTTTTAATCTACATTTTTCATACCATTGTTTAAATTGTTTTTATTCTGTAGCTACTGTCTAGTATGTGTTGGAGAAAATTGTACATGGCACTTCAAGTCCACCAGCATAAATGATTCGGCAATGTTCAAGTTTCGAAAATTCAACAGCTTGCACACATGTTCTTTGATAGACAATACATACATACAACGCAAACCTACTGCCATGGTAGTGGGTAGCATGGTTATACCAAAATAAGTTGATCCTAAGATAATTTACACACCAAAGACATACAAACTAATATGTTGTCTGAACACGGCGTAAACTTAACATACATGCAATCTTGGAGAGAAAAGGAGAAGGCTTTGGAGTTTTTGAGAGGTCATCATGCTGAGTCCTACAGTCGATTTCCTAGTTATTTGTATATTCTGGATGTTACACCCCATATTCTCGTACGCAAAAGTACGTTGTAAGTCAATTGATGTAAGCTCATAAATGAGATCATCTTTGGAAGTATATAAAGTAAGTTAATCATGTTACCTCAAAGGTGACAAATATTGAAGTTCATGAACAACAAGTACAAAGATGTTTGGAAGGTTCAGAAGCTAAAGGAATTGAAGAAAAAACACTCTTTCGTCGAAAGTCGTCAAGTTGGTAATGTTATAACATGTACTTTTGGGGTGAGACTAGGGTGATTAAATGATAAGTAGATTATGTTATGATTTATAATAGTCGTATGATAATCGTGTGTTATGTTTTGAAGTCAAGCGAGTTGTAGAATAAAAGTCGATGAAAGTCATCACAAGTTATGTTCATAAGTTTTACTGAAAGTTTGGGTCAAATGTAACTGCGATTTTATCCCAATATACTTAGATTTATGAGGTGTTCCACCTATCAAATTGAAGATCTATGAGTCTAGTTTCCAACGGAGTAAACCGTTCATTGATACGATATTGTAATAGAAGATATTCACGTTTTCGCGAGATTGCGCAGACTGGTAGGTGACAAGTAGGTGCATCACCTACTTGCCAAAAGGAGAGGCCTCAATTAAAAGCTCCAAGGTCATACAAAGATCCCTTTTAAGGAATGATTTCCTTCATATATTACACTCATAATAGATCAAAAAAATCAGATGTGCACCCAAGCAAAATGCTCTCAAAAATTCAACACAAAACCCTAAATAGTTTTCTCCTCTTTTCAAGTTCTAGTTGGAGAAAAACCTAGAGTTTGAAGAATCAAGATAGGAGTTGAGTTATCCAACAAATAAGGTAATTTTACTGCTCTCTTTCATCCATTTTTTCTGCTGTAAAATCATGGTAAATCGTACTTGTAAGAACTCACAGGACAGTGATTGGAAGTCGTGAGTTCGCGTTCTTCACTTGTAGCGGGCTGTTTTGTGGATTGTTTTGTGTTGTTGTTGGGCTGCATGTTTTACTACTGTTTTGTGGAGTATTGGAGGAGTAAGGGTGTGGAGAAACACCAAATAAAATAAGGGTTGTGTTCAGGTCGTTCGTCGTAATATTTTCGGATCGTTTGACACTACTACGGTGGTCGTTTTGTGTATGAAGAGATTGGGGTGTGTTGGGCTATTTTGTAGTACTTTATGGTGTATATAAGACTAGAAAATGATGTATATATATTTTTGTTGTTGTGTTGTTGTGTTGTTGGTGTTATCTTGAATTTGTAAGAAGTAAGGATTATAGGGGAGATGCTGCCTGTTTTAATACAAAATAAGTGTGTCATTCATTGTGGGATAGTTGTACCTTTCGTAACTTAATGATAGTATTATTATCGTTGTTGTAGATTAAGGTGCAAAGAGGCGAGTTCAACTTGGTGATTGGTAATATTGTGATAAGGTATGTTAAGGCTAAACCTTTCTTTCATTTGGCATGATCCAGTAACTACATGTGTTTGATAACGAGACATAAAGAGAAGTTCATATTCCTGAAACTATGTACATTTTCCTAGTCTCATAAGTTACAATATTCTTCCTTATCGGTACTTCATATTTAGTGTCTTCTGTCAGCCAAGAGAGCAGAGAATCTATACATATACAGTATTACAGTATTTACATTACCATCGAGCTATAATCGATGGGCAGGCCTCTATTGGGCAACCTCTGATCAGATGGTGAATTATATACCGAGCCTACTGTGGATGAGCGCCTATGAGCAAGCCTAGAATGGCCGAGATACAGATCCTAGTATGGTCAAGCGCCTATGAGCGAGCCTACTACAGCGAAGCAGTTACACATACCGAGCCTTGTAAGGCCGGACAACTATTTTACTTACTATATTGAGAAAGTTGAGCCAGTATCAGCAGGTAAGCATATCTTCAGATTGTCTTTGACTCCCAGTTACTTTCAGTTATTAAATTATCAGTTCGGTTTCAGCTTTCAGTTATTCTGTTGCCTTACATACTCGGTACATTATTTCGTACTGACGTCCCTTTTGCCGGGGACGCTGCATTTCATGCCTGCAGGTCCTCATTGACAGTTGGACAGACCCTCCCAACAGACAGAGTCAAACATCGGCTTGGTTGTTAAGCTCCAATTCCTCGGAGTTACCAGGTCTAGACCTTGGATAAGGGGGGATAGAACTAGAGAGTCGGGAACTTTCACTGCAACTGAAGAGGCTCACACCTTACATCAAACTAACCTATCAACAGAAAGAACCGAGGTTGATTTCTTTGCAATAGGGAATGCAGTTGAAATAGAGATGGTTTACAGAAGGTATTCTGTCAGATTTGGAGAAAGGAAGTGAAAGGAGGAACAAGGATCTTTCCCCCGCAAAGGAGGCGACTGTGCACTTTTTTGAAAGGAAGCTTTAGCTTCAGAGAAAGCTAGTTCGGGGTCGGTGAACAAAAGAAGGCTAGATCTTCCCATTTTTATATATACCGATTTGATGGGTAGGTTGAGTCCATGTCCCGACCATGGTACAGTTCAATTATCTCTAGAGGCTTGTAGACGAGTCGTGTATATTTTGTATAGCAGTAGATTTTCATGGCGGCTTCGTCGTCCTGCACAATTATATATATCAACTTTTGGGTATGTTTACCCCTCATATGAGAGAGATGTTATTTTCAGATGATTCAGAATTTGGATTCATCGGCCTAAGTTGAGGGTTACCCCTCCAGAGTTCACAGTTATAGAGTGGTGCGCTCGGGCCGAGTATGGCACCGGGTGCCGGCCACGCCTCTTCAGGTTTGGGGCGTGACAAACTTGGTATCAGAGCAGTTCTGTCCGAGGGGGTCTACAAGCCATGTCTAGTAGAGCCTTGTTTATAGATGTGTTGTGCACCACATTATATAAACAGGAAGTTACAAGGCATTTTGGGAGTACCCTTCTTTCAAATCCACATCGTGCTATAGAGCTGAGTCATAAGAGTTCAAGCCAAGACTTATGATTGCTAATTATATAGATGCTTGCAATTTGAGAAATTACAGCTAGCCAGAGGGCTAATACAACAGTAGGCAAGGGCACGAGTAGAGAGAGAATTCTTGACAATGTGGCCCAGTTTGAGGCCCTATCGGATCATGCATACCAGATGTGCAAATTTCCTACTCAAGTCCTAAGACGGGAATATCTAACATACCTCGCGAATAACAGGCCATGGGTGTATCAGAAGGTAAAAGTATAAGTTTTAACGAGTAACGGAAACAATGTGAATAAGGGTACGAGGTATTAATGAAGATTATCCAAATTGCTAATTCAGGTAGAGAAATATAACGACTCTAAGTTACCTTCAACAGAAATAGAGATATGTAAAATTGGCCACACCCATCTCAGTTATGCCCTATAGGAGCTAACATATATTTTTTATAAGAAGGATGAGATATTAGGATCCAACTTGGGTTAGAGTAACCCAAAAAGTTGGATTGAGTTAGGGGAGCTAAAAGTGAAACAATGTTTTGTTGAAGCTTTTAGAATAAGGTAATAAACAGAAATATTAGCAGGAGAATAAGAAGAGAATAAATGACGCATTACATGTAAGATATGATAAAAGGGTGGTAACGGTAAATCATAATATGACAGGATGACATAGTTTATAGTCAAGTAAAGGTAAAGAGAAGAGGTGACATGCCTTGAGACTATAAAAGAGTATAAGCCATAAAGTCATATCCTTATTTCGAGAAAATGAGTTGCAACTCCAAAGTAATTACCAGAAGGCTAAGTTAGACCCCCGCGGAGTAATATGCTAGTAAACAAGAAAAAAAATCAAACATGATTTAGGGACCAAAGGGTTCAATAATAGTCGGCATTGTAAATATTTCAGAAATCGTGTCCCAGAAATGATAGAATGGATAACGGAAGAATAACCTTAAAGGTCGTTTAGGAAGATGCTTCCCTAAAGCAAGCAATGTGAGCAAAGTCATGCTTAAGGGACTAAGTGTGCCAGTTACACTATGTGTCACCCTCGTGCATAAGCAATTCAGTTATCCTTGGTAGGGAAGGGTTACCGCAAGGCGAGTAAAAGTTAGTGAAGTCGTGAAAAGTCGCCAATGAAGAGGTAAACCATATATAGGTAAATCTTCATAGCATTAAATGCTAGTACTCCCCTAAGGGGGGGGGGGGGGGGGGGGGGGGGGGGGAGACGGTGTGATATGGTAGTAAGTCGGAGTTATGTAGTTCAAGTAACTATGAAATAGTAAAGAAAGAATGTGGTAAAAAGGTGAAAGTAATGATATTGCATTTACTTAAATCCTAAAGATATGTTACGACCCCAGACTATTATTCAAGCACGATGTTGGGGAGTGGCAATAAGGGTTCCCGACTAGGATGTTATTGATAGTAAGTGTGAATGAACACTTGATCCATAAGGAGGCAGTGCGAGAGGTAAGTTAAGACAAAAGAGATAACCCAAGAGAGGTTACGTAGAATATAAATATGAGCATGGACTGATGAGTAGATAGTTGTTTATTCAGGAAGAGACTAGTTATGGGATAAGAGGTCCATATGAATCAACAGATTATGCAAGATAAACATAGTGAAACCCAACATAGGAAATTCACCCTCGAAAATACGACATCGTAATTCTTGTGAAATATTCAGATAAGAGTTGGGGTAGTAAAAGGTACCGTATAACTGTTACAAAATAAAAGAGAGTGCCACTAGGGATACAATCGAAATTTCAATTTAGAAGCAACCCTACGATCACAAGGGAGTGGAGGTAAGTAACTAAGGATAATGATAGGCGAGTAAGAACATCAGAAATTCCGTGGGGTATATAATGTAATAAGCTCGCAGCTTTGCAAAAGTCAGAGGGCCTTCTCTAAGCGCTGCAACAAAAGACTAGCTGAGGAAATAAGCAAGAAGGCTTCAAAATAAGCATAGTGACCTAAATAAATAATGATTTTGTAACAACAATCTCACTACAACATCGTATGCACGCTATAAGAAAGTGGTACCTATTGTGACTAAGGAACGTGAAGTAAAATCCAAAGTAATATTCGGGATCATATGAGTTGCACAAAATTTCTATATATGTGGTCACTAAGATAAGCCAAGTATTCATGCAACAAGAGGCAGAACGACCAAGCAAAGTAATTGCTTACTTTTAACGAAAGCTGAGAAGGCACAAGAGGAATTATTCGATCTATGACCCATAGTTAGTTACATTATGAACACACTTAAGATTGTGGAGTGTTATCCATGCATCATATATGTTGACGATGATACAACTATAGAAGACTCCAGTGTAAGTTAAAAGAAAGAATTGAGTCCACATCACGGACAAAAGCTTGAATTTCTAAAAGGTTATATCATGGATGTTCCATAGCGTCCACGAGGGGCTAAAGTTATAACTAATATCCTGAGCCACATATCAGAAGATAGCGTAAGCCTACTTAAAGGCTGAGATAGAAGAGGAAACTAAAGATTTACATCAACTAAGTAAATCAGGAGTCTGATTACTAGACCAAGATAATTATAGAAATCGTGATTGAGAACATTGCAAAATCACCCCTAATATCAGATGTACAAGAGAGATAGTGCTACACCCCATGTTTTCGTACGTGAGAGTACATCAGAAGTCAATTGATGTAAGCTCAAAAATAAGATTATATTTGATGGAATATATAGTAAGTTAATAATGTTACCTTGGAGGTTACAAATATTTAAGATTTTGAATAACGAGTACCAACAGGATTGGAAAGCTTAGAAGCTAAACCAATTGAAGAAAATAAGATTCGTCGAAAGTCGACGAGTTTGAAATGTTACAACATGTACTTTAGGGTGATAATATGGTTCATTACATGATAAGGAGTTTATGCTATGAGTTATGTTTGTCATATGATATTCGTGTGCTACGTTTTGAAGTAAAACAAGTTGTGGAACAAAAGTTGGCAAAGGTCTTCACAAGTTACATTCATAATGTGCTGAAAATTAGGTCAAATGTAACTGTTATTTTCTCCCAATATACTTGGAATTAGGGGATGATATACCTACCAAATTGAAGATCTATGAGTTTAGATTCCAACGCATTAAACCGTTTGTCTATTCGAAGTCGGAGTAGAGAGATATCCTTGTTTTAGCGAGACTGCGCCAAGTAGCTCTCTATGGGACCCACATAGGCGGTTTAGATATG